>JASANA010005967.1:0-21148 GCA_030248095.1 Ptycholaimellus sp. GST1_10 | reverse complement strand
AGTTATCAGCTAACAATACATAATAAAAATTCATTTCCCTCTGATATGGACGTTTCATTATCAAATTTTCAACATAAAACTGCAATTTAAATTCTTGATTGAAGCCATTGGCGCGAGCTGAGCGAACTCTATGTCACAGGGGAAATATACGCCTCTGTTGTGTAGTGGCATGGCTTTCATGGATTGAAGGTTTAATTCCTGTCATCAACATTTTCGCTTAATAACAAGTGTGGAGAATAAGCAGTTTTTCTCATGCGTTCTGTAACTTCTGAAGATATTCTTTTTTCGCGTCATTTTCATGATTTCCAATTCAAAATGACTTTCTTTCAAACGATTGGAGTTTTCAGCTGGCAAAGAAAAGAACCCATTTCTAGTATTTTTGGCAACATGCTCATGGGAAAACATTTTGGAAAAAATAAATGTAGAAAATTTTGGGACAAATTTTGGTGGTGATACCAGATATTTCACATTTCTTTTTATGTTTTGGATTTTTTGCAGTTGCATAGAGATTTTTGTGCTGCCTTGTATGGTAGGAGATGGAAAGGGAAAAGATTGCCTCGAAACGTCGCACGGACATAAACAGGACAGCACAAGACGACAACGAATGCTTTGATGAAGGTAGCAAAAGTAATGGATGTATGATGCAACGAAATAGGATGAAACTACTGCGGTTGCCGAAACCGTAGCAGCAGACTGCTTGTAAAACATAAAAAGGAAAAAGCTTGGGTAGAGTAGCCTAGGACAGTAGAGAAGAGAGTAAAATAGCATGGGCCAGGCGATTCCCTTTTTCTTAGCGGGAGCGAGAGCGGCTGCGAGAGCGAGATCTGCAATACATGTCACCTTCTTTGCTGTTAGTTGACGTTGGAAGAGGAAAGGCGGAATGAGAGAAAGAGGAAAGCTCACCGACGCGGCGAGCGGCTGACAGAGCGGCGCGGTGATCCGTACACCGGGCTGCGTCGCCTGCAACCACGCCTTCTCATTGCTCCTCCCTTCTCATTGCTCCTCCCTTCTTCATTTCCCTGTCACGCACCTAGTCCCCCTTTTCAGCAGATTAGCTTTAGGCTATTTTTAGATAGAAAAAGAGTCCTAATCCTACAAGGCCGAAGGGTGGGGCCGGAAATGACGTGAGGGCTGTTGAAATGAAAAGAAAGATGGAGGAAGGTGGAAGGATGGATACGGGCTGCGAGAGCGACTGCGGCTGCGACGTCGTGGGGAGCGGCTGCGTCCTCCTCCTCCTCCTCCGCGGTAGGGCGGAGACCTGAAGTCCTCACTGAGTTTGAGCAGGAGAGATTGGAAGAGGGTGGAGGAGGAGGAGATAAAATGGGGCGCTGGCGGAGCTTTGAGGGAGCTGTCTTTGAATTGGCCCTTACCGCGATGGGTAGAGGGAGTCTAAGAGGCGGCTGAAGAGAGCGGGAGAGTGTTGGTGTGGAGAGATGGAGGGTGGTGGTGATGGTGGTGATGAAGTGAAGGGGGAAGGTCAAGGAGAAGGAGGGGGTGGTGAGGAGGAGGCAGGAAGAGAGCTGAGATGTGCTGCAGGCTGAAGGCTGAAGTAGAGAGACGCTCTAAGGGTGACGCATTTTGATTGACGGAAGAGTTGGCGAGTGCTCTACAATTCCCACCACAGCTCTCTCCATGGCCATAGCACCAATCGGGGGGCTGGGAAGGAGGTCAATGAGGGCCATTGAGGGAGGGGGCAGAGGTCGTCTGCCAGGGAAGGAAGAGAAGGGCGGAGGAAGAGCTCACCGTCGTCCGCCTCGCCCTCCCCCGCCACCGCCGCCGCCGCGGTCGTTGCGTCGCCGTCCGTGCGACATCTCACACTTCACTCGAGCTCCGCACACCCGTCTCAAAACATACAGACTCATATTTCAAAAAACGCTAAAAAAAATAAGTATTGTAGGCAGTAGCTATGAGGCAGCTTGACTCAGAGAAGGGAGCACAGCTACCAAGCGGGATACTCGCCCTAACGCTCTGTGCCCATCTCGACACCATCCAAGGCTAAGGGAAGGAAGGCCTAAGAGGCTGTGATGTGGGCGCTATTGACCACTCGGCCATCTAGGCGGTGCTAGTAGGTAGGAAAGGGAGTGTGGAAGAAAGAAAGACGTACGTGCCATCGATGGCCTTGACGGCGTCCTCGGCGTCGCGGTCGTCCTCGAACTCGATGAAGGCAAAGCCGGGCGGACGCCGCGCCACCCAGACCTTGATCAGACGCCCGTAGCGACTGAACGCATCCTCCAGCTACAATCCCCTCTCACTTGTTGAAATGAGCCAAAGTGAAGTGATGGAAGAACCTCGGAGGCCTGAGCATCGTTGGGCAGGCCGCCCACGTAGACCTTGAAGCCGTAGGACATGGACGGGATGTGCCTTTGAACGGGGACGGAGTGATGGGAGAAGAGGAAGTGGAATGAGGAGTATGGCGTCTGTTCTCTGCCTGGGTGTGCGTGTGTGCCTAGTGTTGGCACTCCAGGGGGGCTGCGTCTGCCTCCCCAGCCATTCCCAGGCCAGCACAGGCCGCCACTCCGGCTCTCACCACGAATTGCCGCGCCTTCAAATTTACTATCTCTATTTACAGTGTTGATTGAATTTTCCCATCGAGGTGCGAGGATTTTATAAGATACGTAAAAATTGTGTACAAGCTTTATAGTTGATAGATGACGCTAATTGTATGGACGAGTTTACTTGAATGTAAAACGCTTTTCATAGGTAAATTTGTCTTGTGCCAAATCATAATTTGTTGTGCATATTCTTAAAAAATTTGTTGAATAATGCATTGAATAGCCTAACATCAATAATTCTTTTATGCAAATCGGTCACATTACTAAATGGTTAAGAGACAGTTTGCGAGAGGTTAGAGAAGGGATATTCCACTTACGAAAAAATGAAGGTTCGAGTTGGAAGCCGTGGTTGGGCCATGGTTTTGGTCCATTTAGTTGTCATCTCAGCCCAAGAAACCCTGGCCCAAAATATGGCTCCTTTACAGAGAAATGGCCATTTTTCGAACACCTACTTTTTTGACCCTTGGAGCACCGAAAAATCAAATTTTGACCAATTTCAACCAAAATAATTAAACGAACCCCCAACTTTTATATATCAATCGAACCGCAAAAATACAACAAGTTTTATAGTGTCAATGATTTTTTCCAAAAGAAAAATTTTTTCATTTGACTTTTGAAAAAAACGATTTTTGCATTAAGCAATTTTGGGCACAAAAAAACTGATTTCAAAAAATGGTCAACAAATTAAAGGCTAAGACCTAGCCTATCTTTTTATTCACTTTCTTGCCGTCATTTTGGTATATATTACATTGCAAATGGCGATGTGACAGTCGGAAAATTTTTTGATTGAAAATTGCAAGTCCGATTTTGCCCCTATGTTATAACATAGGCAAAAAATCACCAAAAAATTGTTATTCTCAAAATTGTAATTTTTTGACCTGAAATGTTTTATTTGGGTCCCATACACCCCGCTGTATCATTTGTTTCCCCAGATTTATTCTCAATTTGCTCAAACTGAAATGCCCTTTTTCCTATGTTATAGCATAGGCAATGTTAAAGCATAGGAAAAAGGGCATTTCAGTTTGAGCAGATTGAGAATAAATCTGGGGAAACAAATGATACAGCGGGGTGTATGGGACCCAAATAAAACATTTCAGGTCAAAAAATTACAATTTTGAGAATAACAATTTTTTGGTGATTTTTTGCCTATGTTATAACATAGGGGCAAAATCGGACTTGCAATTTTCAATCAAAAAATTTTCCGACTGTCACATCGCCATTTGCAATGTAATATATACCAAAATGACGGCAAGAAAGTGAATAAAAAGATAGGCTAGGTCTTAGCCTTTAATTTTTTGACCATTTTTTGAAATCAGTTTTTTTGTGCCCAAAATTGCAAAATGCAAAAATCGTTTTTTTCAAAAATCAAATAAAAAAATTTTTCTTTTGGAAAAAATCATTGTCACTATAAAACTTGTTGTATTTTTGCGGTTCGATTGATATATAAAAATTGGGGGTTCGTTTAATTATTTTGGTTGAAATTGGTCAAAATTTGATTTTTCGGTGCTCCAAGGGTCAAAAAATAAGGTGTTCGAAAAATGGCCATTTCTCTGTAAGGGAGCCATATTTTGGGCCAGGGTTTCTTGGGCTGAGATGACAACTAAATGGACCAAAATCATGGCCCAATCACGGCTTCCAACTCGAACCTTCATTTTTTCGTAAGTGGAATACCCCTCCTACAAGTCATCTTAATCCTCTCGCATACTGGCTCTTAAGTGGTTAATTCGAGAGTATTATTCAAATGTAAAATACGTTGCGCAAAATTTGAAAAGTGTTTTTAAGAGGCAGTTTACGAGAGGATTGAGATGCCTTGTAGGAGGGGTATTCCACTTCCCGAAAATCGAAGGTTCGAGTTGGGAATCGTGATTAGGCCATGGTTTTGATCCATTTAGTTGTGATCTCAACCCAACAAACCCTGACCCAAAATATTGCTTAATTGCTGAGAAATGGTCATTTTTCTAACACCTACTTTTTTGACCTCTGGATGACCTAAAAATCGATTTTTAGCCAATTTCAACCAAGATTATTTGATCAACCCCAGACTATTATATATCAATCGAACCGCAAAACTGTAACAAATTTCATGGTGTCAATGATTTATTCCACAACAAAAATTCGTTTAATCGATTTTTCAAAAAACCGATTTTCACATTTTTCAATTTTTGTCACAAAAAAACTGATTTCTAAAACTGATCAAAAAATTCAAGGCTAAGACCTAGCCTATCTTTTTATTCATATTCTTGCCGTCATTTTGGTATATATAATTTGCCAATGGCGGTGTTAGCATGGGAAAATTTTTTGATGCAAAATTCCCAGTCCGATTTTCGTCCTATGTTATAACATAGGCAAAAATTGGCCAAAAAATTTTTGTTCGCAAAATTCAAATTTTTTGGCATGAAATGCTCTAGTGGGACCCCCTTCAGCCCGCTGTATCATTTGTTTCCCCAGAATTAGTCTCAATCTGCTTAAACTGAGATGGCTTGTTTCATATGTTATAGCATAGGAAGCATATGTTCCTATGTTAAAGCATAGGAAAAAGGCCATCTCAGTTTGAGTAGATTGAGACTAATTCTGGGGAAACAAATGATGCAGCGGGATGAAGAGGGTCCCAATAGAGCAATTCATGCCGAAAAATTTGAATTTTGCGAACAAAAATTTTTTGGCCAATTTTTGCCTATGTTATAACATAGGACGAAAATCGGACTGGGAATTTTGAATCAAAAAATTTTCCCATGCTAACAACGCCATTGGCAAAGTTATATATACCGAAATGACGGCAAGAATATGAATAAAAAGATAGGCTAGGTCTTAGCCTTGAATTTTTTGATCAGTTTTAGAAATCAGTTTTTTTGTGACAAAAATTGAAAAATGTGAAAATCGGTTTTTTGAAAAATCGATTAAACGAATTTTTGTTGTGGAATAAATCATTGACACCATGAAATTTGTTACAGTTTTGCGGTTCGATTGATATATAATAGTCTGCGGTTGATCAAAAAATCTTGGTTGAAATTGGCTAAAAATCGATTTTTAGGTCATCCAGAGGTCAAAAAAGTAGGTGTTAGAAAAATGACCATTTCTCAGCAATTAAGCAATATTTTGGGCCAGTGTTTGTTGGGTTGAGATCACAACTAAATGGACCAAAACCATGGCCTAATCACGATTCCCAACTCGAACCTTCGATTTTCGGGAAGTGGAATACCCCCTCTAAATCCTCTCGCAAACCGCCTCTTAAGACGAAAGTATGCATAATTCATTTTGCGCCATTTTCTCCAAGCTTTTGTATTTTGATGTCCAATTAGTTTCCCAGTATATCGGAGATTTCCACAGCTCTAAAAGCATGAAAAATGAAAGGACATGGTGGGAACAATTTTTTCAATGGAATCTTAATTGCGATGTTTTAAAAAGCTGTTAGAGCTGTACGTTGTCAACGGCAACCTTGAGAGCCGGAAAAAGGAAGCCAGTTGCTACCAGCATGTCTGTCTGCGTACATACTCTCACCTCATAGGAGCCACATTATTGCCTCAAAATGGGCTCCTGCAACCTGTCTGACAAGTTCACCCGCCTCCTACCAACCCCGCCCACCTGACCTCCTCCACATTATCCACCTTCACCCGGAAGTTTATTTCTTTCCACATTTTTGCTTTTTTTATAATTTAGCTCGGCAGTTGGAATAAGGTGGGATATTCAAAAACGGATTCTTAGCGTAGTCCTAAGTAGGAAGTAGGCATAGGGTGTGGGGATGGAGCCCCGCGGCGTGGCCTCCACCGTCTGCGTCCTCTTCTTCTGCACCCTTGCCGGCATAATCTTCGGCTTCGCAATGGAGAAGGGTCGAGGTTGCGCATTCCTTCACCCGCCCAGCTTCAAAGCCAGCTCATCTGCTGCCCTGTGCAGTCTTTGAGCCGCAATCCATTCGCGAGCAGATGGTCTTCAAGCGATGGATCATGCTCAAAATGTTCCTCGCCGCCATGGGCGCCAGTAGAACCTCTCTTTCGCTTCCTTGTCCCCTCTAACAATGCATTCTGCACAGGCGCCATCGTATTCGGACTGCTCAGCTTCCTGCCCGTACAATGGATCCGGAAGAAGTGGGAGGTAATAAAGGAGCAGTGGAAGAACTCAGTCTCCCACTTCGCTTCCTTGCAGGCGGCCTACGAAGACTTCGACAGCACAGTGCGGCATCGCAATGCCATCGGCGTGCTATTGGGCGGCTTTCTGCTCGGTCTCGGCATGACTCTGTCTGGAGCTGTCCCTTTTCACCCTTCTTTCATCCAATGAGCGACTGCCTCAACAGGAGTCTGCTTTCAGTGTCCTGGGATGGTGCTGCCGCAGACGGGGGCCTGGGCCAACAACGCCAGTGCCTTTTACCCCTCCATGAAGCTTTCCAAAGGCGTAGCTGTCTTGATTGGCAGTATTCACTCTGTTGGGCGCATTGCTGGGGACTCTGATCTACGGCCTGCTGCACGATCGCCTCATAGTCCGCATCTTCCCAGAGGACAAGTGCCTGCTGCCTGCCAGCAAGTTCCTATGCACTCCAAGTCCTTCCATTCCAAGAGCAAAGAGCTTGTCAGTGCTGGCAAGGCAGGGCCGCTGGCTCGCGTGCACTACGGCCTGCTGACCACTGGCCTGGGGGCGCTGATGTACCTGGCCGTCATCCTCATGGAGGTATTCATCCCCTGGGAGGAGGACTACGCACATGGCCTGGAGGCCAACCTCAGCTGGCGTCGCCCCTGCCTTCGATGCCAGGATACCATATTCCAATTCGTCGCCTGGCCGCCTGCCATCTGCGGTCTCTCCATCCTCCTTCCATCGGAAGGGCATGGGGAGTGTGGGATTTGGAATTGGAGGAACAATAATCGGCCTGCTGCAAGTGGTGATAGTGTTGACGTGTGAGGACACACTAGGCGGCAGCTCAGCTTACGCCACCATCGTGGCCCAGGCCTTCCCTACACAGAGACTCCGCAACGCCTTCCCCTTCATGGCCTCACGCCGTTGCGGCCTCTCCAACTGGTGGCAGGTATTCCAGTCCCTCTGCAGTCCAGCCTAGTTCCAGGCATTGGCTTGAAGGTGTTCTACGTCTTTGGCGGTATCCTAGGCGGTCTGCTGTCCAGCCAGCTGTCGCGTACAGGCGGTCTGGTGGCCGGAGTCCCGATCTACTACGCCGTGGTGGGAGGGGCGTTGTTGACGTTCGGCGCTCGCCTAGGCGGTGGCTGCACCAGGTGAGCTGTAGAAGAGGAGGGGAGAAGTTTGAGTGAGGTGGTGATTGAGTGGGCATGGTCTGAGTGGGGCAGGAATGCTGTTCCTGGCCTCCTTCCTGGCGGTGCCGGCCATGTTCGCGGGGGGCATCAGCCTTGCCTTCGCCATGCAAGCTACCGGAGAGCTCCAGAGACTCGTCTAAGATCTCGCTTGTCTGCTTGCCATATGTTCCTTTCCCTTTTTCGTGATGCTCGCGATATTGGGGCAACTCGAGACGCGTTGTGAACTCATGAAAGTTGGCCTACGATGCATGTAAGAAACTGCATTGTGATAGGCTGGTGCTTTTTGAGCGGAACTGCTGCTTTGCTTCGGTGTGATATCAGAATCAAATGTTCCCGCACGTATTAGTTTTTACCCATAATAGGAAGGTCCTGATGAATTGGAAGAACTAAGCAGTATGTGTCTAAATCCACTGGCAGTAATCTCTATCGTAAGTGCACTTTTAATAAAAGAAGAATAAATGAATAAATGTGTTAGGTGGGTCACTGCTAGGATTACAGAACAAAGGTGCTGGTGATCAGGTCCGATAATCTAATGTCAATATTTGTCAAAAAGATTAGGCGTTTTCAGGCACTTGAATGCACAAAAAGGGGGGAGATTTAATAAATTGCCAAAGTATGTGCATTAAAGGTTATTGGGCTGGCGCGAGCGAGCGTTAGCGAAGTGTCAGCGCCCAGCCCCTCTTTTCGACCCAGGTGTACGTTTTTGGGGTTATTGCTAGATCTCAATTTTGATAAGGCTGCCGTTCGTCACAGAAAGCTCCATTAGCTTCGATTATTTTTGCATTGGAAAGAGAAACATTGAATTGACTATAGTTTATCTTTTGACTTTTGCATAAAACAATTTATTTTCCCATGAAAAATGCAAAAAACCATTTGTCCGAACTCCTCCTCCTCCTTCTCCTCCTCCGCATCTATTCAATGGACGATAGTAGGTATTCATTTCTTCCCCCCTTCCCCCTTCCCCGGGTCCCTGGGCCTTATGTAGTAATTCATTGATAACTCTTAAGTTAAACAGTGGTTATATGTGCATCAGTGGTGCAGTGGTGTAAGCGATTGGTCAGCTATATGAAACTGGCAGGTTCAAATCCCTCTCAGGCATAAGTCTTTCTTTTTGTGTGTTTAAAATTGAGAAAACACTGGTACCATCGGAAGGCTTAAATAAAGCTTTTTTCTCCCAAAAATCGATTGCCTTGAGAATATGTCAAGAAAATTCTCAAAAATATTTTAGTTAGTCATTACATTTGCATTGAATTTTTTCGTTTTTGTAAATTTTTGTTATAATTTTCCAAACAAGTTTATTTTTTACTTACTATTTTTATTTTATCTAATAAAAAAATTAACAAATTAATATATAATAAAGTTATATTTATATGTTTTATACTATATTAAAAGTGGAAGAAATATCTGATACCATTGGCAAGCCAAAAGTGGGTCTCTTTTCTCAAATTTTGTAATTGCCTTGAGCAAAAAGTCAGGGAAATACATCTACTGCTAGTGGAATCTGCTGCGTCATCTGTATTTTGTTTTTGGCGCGCATGGAAAGAGACACTGAACTGCGCGCCAAAAACAAAATGCAACTGTCCAAGCAGCAGATTCCACTAGCAGTAGATGTATTTCCCTGACTTTTTGCTCAAGGCAATTACAAAATTTGAGAAAAGATACCCACTTTTGGCTTGCCAATGGTATCAGATATATTCATAGCATATGCAACTTCATATTTTGAATCTTGGCTATTTTTCTATTGTAATATCTAGATAAGGTGCCTGGGCGTGGGAGGCGGTGTGTAGGGCAGAGCGTCGGGTGAGTGGGCCGGTCGATAGCCGCCCAGGCTTAGCAAACCTCCGTTCCACTCACTCACTGTATCCGGCCGCACACCACCTTCCGACACCTCACAACCCACTTTACATCACCCAATTTCCAGCACCCCTTCTCAGATGAGAAACCGGTGAGTAGCTGTTGGTGGAGGCTGGTTCGTAGTAGGCGGATGGGTAGCGCGGGCCTTTGGCTGCCATCCAGCGGTCCAGCACGTCACCCTCCTCGTCTACCTTCGTCGACCCCGTCTCCACTGGCGTCTGTCGATAGCCCCCCGACTCCAGCGCTTCCTGAGGCCGCCTCGTCTCCAACGCCTTCACATCTCGCAGTTTGGCCAGCTGGCCCTCTAGCCAATCGTCCGCCGCCGCACTCCCACCCAAGCCTCCCTCCTCAATCCTCCTCCTTGCTCCTCCATTCTCCCCCACTCCCTGCTTTCAAACGCCCACCGTCTGATTGGCGAATCGGACGCTGGGAGAGGCAAGAGGGGATCGGCGAGGCAGGGTAGGGGGTGCGGGTGAGAGAGGTCCATGGGGTGCGGGTGAGAGGGAGGCGGTGCGACTGCGGGCGAGGTTGAGGAGGGAGCCGGAGTTGGGCGGTGTGTAGGGGAGGGCGTCGCCGCGGCAGGCGGGCTGGTAGGCGCCGAGGCTGAGGAGGCCGCCGTCCCAGACGGAGACGGAGTCGGGGAGGTCCGCCCCGCCAGCCTCCGTTGCCTCGGTGTAGATGAGCGGTCGCGCCATCGCCATCCGCCTCTTGTCAGCAGAGAAGAGAGGGCTCCTTGGATGAAAGAGAGAGAGAGAGGGAGAGGGCTAGGAGAGGAGGCTTCGGATGGCCTAGGGCGCAGGTGTGGGAGCTCCAATGGAGGAGAGGGGAGGAGGCGATGGCGAGAAGGCGGGAAAGGGGGAGTGGAAGGGCCAGAGGCGACAGAGGGAAGGAAGATTTGTGGCGCTGAAATGCTGTGGGCGGGAGGGGGTGGATGAAGGTTCCTCCTCTCCCGTTTACAACAGCTGTCTGGCCAGGCTCAGCCTGTGCCTAACAAAGCGTCGCTTCGCACCGACTCCTGCTGCACCGCGAGTGCTTCGCTTTTTTGCCAGGCTAACATTTGCCTCGCCCAGACGCTGACAACCCCTTTTCCACCACCCATTTGTCCTTGCTGGCATCTTCTGGATGTAAGAAGCGAAACAAATGGTCAGATGGATATCATGCACCAACTGAACAAAAAGTTATTTTTCCACAGCACAATTTTACAGCACCACACCACAAATATGAGCACAATTTTATTGCTGTTATCGGATTGCCCATTCTATTGCAGAACTGAAGAAAACTCGTCAGAGATCCATTAGCAAATGAAAGCCTGTCATGATTGTCAAAAGTCGTTGTATCAGCTTACGCTCTGAAATCAAACAAAGATGAAGGTTGAGCGGAATTCAGTTAGGTAGTTTTGCGTTTGAAGTTTTTTAGAAGGAAACTGCAAAAATGACGGAAAATGACTTTATAAGGGTAGCAGTTCCACACGAAATAATGCAAACCTTTCGAATCCCAAACTGCACATTCGAAACGATTTATGCATCTAAAAATTGCCCTATAGAAGTGTCGGCACTGCGCAAGAGCCTGGCTTTAGCTTCGGTAAAGCTTGTTTAATTTCAGTTCTATGCTATAAAATTGATTGTAGGTCTTCTGGCCATCAAAATCAGTTCATTTTGTTCCTGCAAGCAATGAATTTGGCCCTGGGGGTATTCTGGATTCGATCGACAAGGGGATGGTGGATCTCAGCTTGCCTTGGCATGGCTAATGTCGTTGCTATTCCTGAGAAGTAATGTGGTTGCATGGGTATTTGAGGTATAGCGCCAACTGGGATCGGCGTCACATGCTGCCTGGCTTCAAGGGCCATTGGGTGAGCGAAGCATGGTCCTGATCTACGATAGTCACCTACTGGCCTCCTCCTCCCGCCTCTCCACCTCCGCCCTCTTTCCCAAGCCATTCCTACCCTTCCTCTTCATCCTTTTCCTCCTGCTTGCCCTTGAGCGGGTTTCTCTCCCACCACCTGTCACCGTTTTCAGACTAAGTGCTGGATTTTTAAGGTGGCTAGGCTTTTGGGCGGGTGGAAAATGGGGATTGTCAGAAGCCTGGGGTTGATGCGAGGCTGGGTAGAAGTAATCTATCTGCAGCTTACGGAGAGTCAGCTAACGCTTCTGCTCATCGCACTTAGCACAGTCCACCCTCTCAGTTCATTCACAGTATTTCCACACTTTTGCTGCTTTTTTTGGAGAGCTAATGCAAAAACTAAATTTTGACTAAAGTTAAAGGTTTGGTACCTATTACAAGATGCAACAGTTTGTGGACGAAAGACAAGGATAAACTAAACTTTTTGCGCGGCCGAAGGCCGCCTGCCGCGGAGGGCAGGGCAGTCAGAGCTCCGTAGGCCGGAGGGCATGGGTGCGGAGGCCCCGGAGCGTAGCCTAGCATGCGAAGCATGCTAGGCGAAGCGTAGGGGCCGTAGCACCCGTGCCCGGAGGCCGGAGGAGCTCTGGCGCCCTGCCCGAAGCGGCGGGCGGCCAAGGCCAGCTTAAGCAGTTACCCCATTTTTGCGTCCGTCTGTCCGCATATATATATATATATATATATATATATATATATATGTGTGTCCAAGGCCCGTACTCTGCGGTTTTTCAACGAAATTGGCTGATTTTTTGCATGAAGGTCCGCCTAGGCGGTGCCTCGGGACCATTTTTGGTGCTTGGCGTAATTTTTTGAATTTCGCCCAAAACTCAATTTTTTGATGTTTCAAAACACTAACAAGGTATTCTCGGCGGTTGCCAAGATGCGCGGCCTCACCTCAAGACACCACCTAGATGAAAATGCATGCCAAACTTCAACAGATTTCAGTGAATTATACATGTTTCAATTTTTGAAACATCAAGATTATGGCTTCTTCTTAAATCAAGAAATACTAATTATTTCAAAAATTCATTTTGCCAGCTTTAAGATATTACTTTCACGGACGTACATACCAAAAATCAGCTAATTTCATTGAAAAACCATGGACTTATGAATGTTCAAATTTTTGAAACATCAAGATTTTGGGTTTTTGACTATAAATCAATAAATAATAAATATTTCAAAATTTCGTCTGGCCAGCTTCAAGATATTACTTAGACGGACGTACCTGCCAAAATTCAACAAAATTCATTGAAAAACCAGTGATTTATGATTTTTCGTATTTTGAAACATCAAAAAATTGAGTTTTGGGTAAAAATCAAAAAATTTCGCAAAGCCCTAATAATAGTGCCAAGGCATCACCAAGGCGGACTCTCATGCAAAAAATCAGCCAATTTCGTCGAAAAACCAGTGATTTATGAATTTTAGTAGTTTGAAACATCAAAAACTTGAGTTTTGGACGAAAATCGAAAAATTACGCCAAGCCCAAAAAATGGCCTGGAGATACCACCTAGGCGGACTTTCATGCAAAAAATCAGCCAATTTCGTTGAAAAACCGCGGAGGCCCGGCCCTGGACAGACATATATATATATATATATATGCGGACAGACGGACGCAAAAATGGGGTAACTGGTTAAGCTGGCCTTGGCCGCCCGCCGCTTCGGGCAGGGCGCCAGAGCTCCTCCGGCCTCCGGGCACGGGTGCTACGGCCCCTACGCTTCGCCTAGCATACTTCGTATGCTAGGCTACGCTCCGGGGCCTCCGCACCCATGCCCTCCGGCCTCCGGAGCTCTGACTGCCCTGCCCTCCGCGGCAGGCGGCCTTCGGCCGCACAAAAATCGTTAATCACTGGTTTTTCCATGAAATTAGCTGAAATTTTGCAGGAAAGTCCGTCTTGGTGATGGCTTGGCACCATTATTAGGGCTTGGCGAAATTCTTCGATTTTCACCCAAAACTCAATTTTTTGATGTTTCAAAATGCGAAAAATCGTAAATCACTGGTTTTTCAATGAATTTTGTTGATTTTTGGCAGATACGTCCGTCAAAGTAATATCTTGAAGCTGGCTAGAGGAAATTTTGAAATTTTTATTATTTATTGATTTATAGTCAAAAACCCAAAATCTTGATGTTTCAAAAATTTGAACAAGCATAAGTCCATGGTTTTTCAATAAAATTAGCTGATTTTTGGTATCTACGTCCGTGAAAGTAATATCTTAAAGCTGGCAAAAGGAATTTTTGACCGCGGAGCGGCCCGAAGGGCCGCTCCGCGGTCTATAGAGGTTACTCAACTTTTGTCCTCAGGTATATATATGTATATATTTCTGGAAATGCTGGCCCCGGGCGAATTCTCAACGGATTTGGACAAACTTTTTTTTTCCTGAAAGGTAATGCTATTTTAGGAAGATCTGGAGGGGTGGAACCGGTTTCCGAGCATTTGAAACATTACTTTTTTGGGTAGAAATGTTGAAAATTTGGGTATGCTGGAAAAGGCTCAATTCTCAACGGATTTTGACAAACTTTTTTTTCCCTGAAAGGTAATAAAATTTTAGGAAGATCTGGAGGGGTGGAACCGGTTTCCGAGCATTTGAAACATTACTTTTTTGGGTAGAAATGTTGAATATTTGGGTATGCTGGAAAAGGCTCAATTCTCAACGGATTTGGACAAACTTTTTTTTCCCTGAAAGGTAATAAAATTTTAGGGAGATCTGGATGGGTGGAACAAGTCCCCGAGCATTTGAAACATTACTTTTGTGGGTAGAAAGATTGAAAAATGGGGCATGTTGAGAAATGGCGAATTCTCAACGGATTTTGACAAACTTTTTTTTCCCTGAAAGGTAATGCTATTTTAGGAAGATCTGGAGGGGTGGAACCGGTTTCCGAGCATTTGAAACATTACTTTTTTGGGTAGAAATGTTGAAAATTTGGGTATGCTGGAAAAGGCTCAATTCTTAACGGATTTTGACAAACTTTTTTTCCCTGAAAGGTAATAAAATTTTAGGAAGATCTGGATGGGTGGAACAAGTCCCCGAGCATTTGAAACATTACTTTTGTGGGTAGAAAGATTGAAAAAAGGGGCATGTTGAGAAATGGCGAATTCTCAACGAATTTAGACAAACTTTTTTTCCCCTGAAAGGTAATGCTATTTTAGGAAGATCTGGAGGGGTGGAACCGGTTTCCGAGCATTTAAAACATAACTTTCTTGGGTAGAAATGCTGAATTTAGTTGCATTCCGTATTTAATCAAGCTCATTACCTCTGCGGTCAATCTGTAACTTTGAAAGTTTATACCTGTTCTTCCTGTGGCATAATTAAAGATTACAAAAGCAGGTTGCCTTAAAAATAATTTGGTCAATAAGTTTCAAAAATGACATCTGGGTTGGTTTGGATGTCGTTATTTTAGTACCAAGCCAATGTTATATTTATTCAAATATGCGCATTTCATGGCTCCTGAAAAGCAGTTGAAGTTGCAAACGCAGTGTAGGTGATTGATGACCGTTACTACAAGTTTTGATAAATCTCCACCGCCAGCATCCACTCCACTCTTTGCACTGCGCACCATTAAAGCATTATGGAGCTAGAAAAGGTGGTTTTCTAGTAGTTTGTTGGGCAAAGCATTGCGCTGTGGTTTGTGTTAGAATATAATCTGGATAGCCTTAAATTTCAAACTAAAATTGACAGTCGGAAAGAGGAATGGACCTGGTGAGCCTGTTCGAGAGTGTGCCGCATTTGGGGAAACGAATCGTGAACTACCTGAGCATCGAGGACTGGGCCAAACTGCAGCATGCCTGCCAATGCCTTCGCAGTGCCGTCCACCACCATGCCCAACCGCAATCTCTCCAACTTCAGCTCGATTTCAACCAAGGCCACCGTGGCCTTCACTACCTCACCCTACGACGTGCCTCATGTCAAGCCTCCCAATTCTGCGTATGGATGTCTTAAGAGTGCTTTATGGAGAGTATCAAAAGTTGGTTGCACAAAAATTTTGAGGCTAATGTTGATTGCTGGAAAAAGGTAATTTTTTGTGTAACAACACAACTGAGGTAGTAGATCATCTCAGTAAAGACTTTGGAATGGATTTGAGGGAGGAAAGTGGAAGAGGCAATTTCCTCTGCAGATGAAGGCGGTGGAGAAGGAGGGTGCCATCCGCCATCTGCTCAAGGCCACCAGCAGCCGTTGGAACCTGAGCCAGCTGACGGAGCTACAACTGCACATCACCTATGACGGGAGCCAAGATGGATCCAGTGATGCGGAGCTCTTGGGCAGCGATTTTCTTCGTGAGCCCATCGACTACAGCACCTTCCACCGACGGCTGCTGGAGCTGGAGGAGCTGGGGCGTTTCGGGCTTGCTCATGTGCGAGTGCTGGGCGTGGAGGTCAGCGACCTGTCTGTCTACGAATGCCTCTCCTGGCTGCCCAAGCTGGTCAGCCAGCTGGAGTCTGTGGAGGGAGAAAGCACCAGTGTACTCCATCTTCCTGGCCTTCGCACAGCTTCGGTCCGCCTGCTCACCATTTCTCCTCAAGACGGATATTGGTGGCCAGAGTCTCTGCCTGTGGCAGACTTCCCCGCCACTCTTCAACAACTTCACCTTCATGGAAGTACATCACTTTTTCAGGAATGTTTCACCCCCCTATAGGGGGGGTCATATCCGGATATGGCCCCCCTCTGTATCCGGATACAGCCCCCCTATAATGGGCCAGATGAACCATCCCTGCTCTAACTGTGGCCACATTCCCATGAATATACTGTCCCACTAACAACACCTACTCAGCTATTCAAATATTTACTTCATAGATCATGATGGCATAGTTCAATTCCACTTTATTGTTTCTTTTTCCATTTCATGTTTTGAATTTGTGCTTAACAAAGCTTTGTTTTACCTTTACTTTTACATTTAATGAAAAAAATATTTGATGCAATCAATCTCAAATGCAACAAAAAAGAAAATTAAAAGCATTGGCATGGAATTGTAAGCTGCTAAGTTGCCTGGGAAGTTGTGGGCTGTGAAGCTCCGCGGTCACCTATTGCGCTCTGCGCCATATACTTGTTGAAATAATTAGTATTTCTCGATTTATAGTTAAAAGCCAAAATCTTGATGTTTCAAAAATCGAAATATGTATAATTCATGGTTTTTTCACTGAAATCTTTTGAATTTTGGCATGCATTTTCATCTAGGTGGTGTCTTGAGGTAAGGCCGCGCATCTTGGCAACCGCCGAGAATACCTTGTGGTGTCAAAGATCGTCCAATTTTTAAATCAGCTTTTCAAGTTTTCTAAAACACACTTTACTGATAGGGAATGCTGGAAGAATGGGAGTCGGGATCGGTGGATATTAGTTGGAACCATCAGGGAGCTATCGCTTCTGTTCTGGATGGGGCTAGCAAACTCAATCGACCTCTTTGGCAGCGCTTTAAAAGGCAAATGCACATAAGCCTATCATATCTTATGCACAGCTCTTATAATTCAAGGTTGCGAAATGAAAAGTGTCCCAGAGAACACTGCCACTTGTCATTTAATTATGCAGCCAAGCACATAAAAGAAGCTAAGAGCATGGCCTTCATTACTTTGGACGGGTGTCAGTACTTTGCCGGACATTTTATTGTCACCATGACGTTGCACTTTGCCGGAGTTTTCTTTGAAGGCTTGTAGTTTTCGTAGCGACCGATAGGGAGCTACTACGGCTACGCCCTCCAGTCGTGGAGTACCAAGGACTGACAATAGTACCAGGAGTCGGGCGAAGCCAACACAAGAACTTCAGAAAAATTGAAAAAACAAATAGTCCGGCAAAGTCGGTAGTCCGGCAAAGTCCAGAATTTATGTCCGGCAATGTGACAAAAAAAAGTAATAGTCCGGCAATGTACTGGAGGGCTTTGGACGACATAATGAGCTCATGGGGCCGCCAATACTGCAATCTTCGGCAAACCTCACTTCTGCCCAATGCCATGCTTTTCGGCGCTTTCTCCAGGTTATTCCTTTTCTGCCTTTTCACCCTCCCGAACCTTTCGCAGATTTCACGGCGAAGCAGTAGCAACGAAGGACAGCCGTAGCACTGTGCTCCGGGAAATGTTTCGGCGCGAAGATGGACGGGACCAGAAGGTGCGCAAGATTGCCTGCTCTGAAAAAGCATCAGCCCTGTTGGACGAGAAAGTACGAGTCAGAAACCTGCTTCTCCCCCTGGCTGCAATTGCTATCTCCTTAGCATCTTCTGTCGCTATTTTTGCTTTTGAATTGGTATGGCATACACTGTCTTTTGAATAGGTTGCAAAAGCAAACTCTATACCGTGACCTAAACTTTAATTTGGGATGCGACCTTTATATATATTCTAAACGATGAAAATAAATACCGCCGCCCGTTGTTATTTGTTATACCCACATCTTATGAGGATTGTCTTAGGTTCATCATTTCATTCTTTTTTAGCTCAGAAATGCGCCAAACCTTTCGTGTGAATCAAGCTATTGTAAAAAAGATAATTTACATGGTGAAGCGGGCTTGTAGAGCAGTAGAACCTCCAGTTTTGTTTGTTGATTAATTTACAAACCTTGCGTTTTCTCATCAATGTCCTGTGTCCCGTTCCCTCTTCGACAATTTATGAGCAAGTCGTTTGACTCGGTATTGCTTGGCTCATGTTGACGCCTACAAACATTTAAGAGACGTTTCACATAAGTTCTTAGATATCCTATGGAAGGGCTGGAAAAGTGAAATTTTTGAGTTGCCCAACTATAATAGCAGGTTTGTAGAGCTGTTTTTTGCGATCTCTCTCCCGTTGGAATTTTTCAAAAATATGAATCCTAGCCCGAGATATAATCAAAAAAGTATATTCAGTCAAAACAAGTGGGGCAATTTTTGGCAAATAGAGATTACCGACTTTTTTGGCTCCTAGAGTCAAGAAAAAGCGGTTTGTCCCAGCTTTATGCATATCAATTTGAAGCTTAGGGTTAGGCAAAGCTGATTCTGCCAAAATAATTGTGCTGAAACTGACCTGAGTCCAGAAATAACACTAAAACTGCCCAAAATTGATAAATCTGAACATTGTAAAAAATGCAATTTTTGGCAATTTTCTCAATTTTTTACTAAGAAGTGCTCCAAAGTAACCTCATTTTTGAATTTTTCATAAAATTTGCAATCTTTTGGTACCCTTTTGACATGTAACAGAAGGAACACATATGAGCTACAGCCTTGCAAATTCGGTCACCTCAAAAAATGCCCTATGTTATAACATAGGAGGCATTGGCTATGGTAAAATTTTCCCACTAAAAAACTTCCTGCTCTTCCAAAAAATAATATAGTCCAAATTCCTTTTCAGGGTTGATTAATTTAATCCTTAGATATATTTCGGTGCAAAAATATTACTGGTTGCATCTCAAACTTTCCATAATAGGGCCCAAGTTTGACAGTGATGCCGGGTTTGGCCCTATGTTATAACATAGGCAAAATTTGGTCAAAAATTTTTTTGACTTGAAATTTCTTTTTAATGCCCGAAATTCAAAGACCTGACTCAGATTGACCTAAAAATATTATATTTGTAGCCACTCGTTTGAAAACTGAGACTTTTAACTGTCTTAATTTATGCTTATTTAAGGCTGAAATTTTGTAAATTTCGTCATCCTTTTCTTTTGCCTTAAAGATAAAATTTAAGCCAGGAATGATATTTTTAGGTCAATCTGAGTCAGGTCTTTGAATTTCGGGCATTAAAAAGAAATTTCAAGTCAAAAAAATTTTTGACCAAATTTTGCCTATGTTATAACATACGGCCAAACCCGGCATCACTGTCAAACTTGGGCCCTATTATGGAAAGTTTGAGATGCAACCAGTAATATTTTTGCACCGAAATATATCTAAGGATTAAATTAATCAACCCTGAAAAGGAATTTGGATTATATTAATTTTTGGAAGAGCAGGAAGTTTTTTAGTGGGAAAATTTTACCATAGCCAATGCCTCCTATGTTATAACATAGGGCATTTTTTGAGGTGACCGAATTTGCAAGGCTGTAGCTCATATGTGCTCCTTCTGTTACATGTCAAAAGGGTACCAAAAGATTGCAAATTTTATGAAAAATTCAAAAATGAGGTTACTTTGGAGCACTTCTTAGTAAAAAATTGAGAAAATTGCCAAAAATTGCATTTTTTACAATGTTCAGATTTATCAATTTTGGGCAGTTTTAGTGTTATTTCTGGACTCAGGTCAGTTTCAGCACAATTATTTTGGCAGAATCAGCTTTGCCTAACCCTAAGCTTCAAATTGATATGCATAAAGCTGGGACAAACCGCTTTTTCTTGACTCTAGGAGCCAAAAAAGTCGGTAATCTCTATTTGCCAAAAATTGCCCCACTTGTTTTGACTGAATATACGTTTTTGATTATATCTCGGGCTAGGATTCATATTTTTGAAAAATTCCAACGGGAGAGAGATCGCAAAAAACAGCTCTACAAACCTGCTATTATAGTTGGGCAACTCAAAAATTTCACTTTTCCATTGACTTTTGATGCCTTATGTGAAACGTCTCTTAATTGCGGGCCGGTTCAGCAAAGAAAAGGACGTGCCGTGAATCGTGCAGCAAAAACGTTGAAAGGCGGGGTTGATGGAACACTTGGGCAGAGGGGAAAAGAGGTCAGAGAGAAAGCGGTAGAGGGGAAGAGCGGTGGGCAGATGGGGATTGTGGCTGCGCTGTGGTGGGGTCACTTCTTCCCCTCCCTCATTATGAGCGATGAGCGTGACTGCAGCAGCACTGATCACCGCGCTTCTTGCGCTCACCACAGCCCAGTTCATCGACCCCAAATCTCTTCAAGTTTTACAAAATGACCCCGCATGTAAGCTTTCTTCGATGCCCAAACAATCTTTGTCTAAAAGCAGAATCCACATCAAATGCAGCTTGTAGCTGTGAAGCTGTCCTTTTGAATAGTGATGAAGTGCAGGTAGGCTATTATTCGAGAATGCCCGGCCGCTGAGTATAGGCGGCCCAGGAGCACCGGAATGCGGCTTTGAGGGCCCCTGCATCAGAGGCGAAGTCTGCATCGCCTTTGATGAAGATTCGCTGGGAGAAATCATCTTCTGTGAACCGGGTTCCCTTCATCAACCTTTTCGATGCTAGACTTGAGCAAGCTTAGGTTGAAGTGGAACCGGAGTGCGAGACGGCTTTGCGGGAAGCTGAGGATGGCAACGGGGATGATGTTGATGGCGACGACTTAGATGACTATGATGACTACGACGATATACCACCGCCTGCCACTACCGCTGCGCCTCTTCCTACCACAAGCACAGCTTTGGTTTCCTCTTCCCCGATTCAACAAGCCCTTCGGGGTGAGATGACGCATGGATTTAGCCCATTGTGATTGCAACTACGCAGACTATTCCTTGGACTCCGCGGCCGTTTGAGCCACCACCTCCAGTTATTGCTTTTCCTAATCATTCTTTCTGTCATGACGTTATCCTTCATTCTGTTATAATCTGGAAAAAACCTTCAAAACTGTATGATTGCTTCAACATACACTACTGAAGGTATCAAACGGCGGTTATGGCAGACGTCCCGATCCTCCCCCGCCTCCCCCGCCTCCACCCCCACCATCTCCCTACAGCGCCAAAGTTTGCCAATTCTACCCAGTAC
>JASANA010005966.1:0-17279 GCA_030248095.1 Ptycholaimellus sp. GST1_10 | reverse complement strand
GAGCGGAGAAAGTGCTCACCTAATTGGCAGTGGTTTCAGTTTGCCTATTCCGGTTTCCAACCACTGAGGTTTTCTATAGTGTTTTGGCCTCTGTCTCTTGGAATATACAAGTACATAAATCAGATTCAGATGCCTGCACCCACTGCAGACCAGTTGGGCCATCTTATCAAATGTTTGAAGAAAGCAGCAAAGAAAAGTCATGCAACATGTACTTTACACCAAATGCAAACTTTTTTGCTGCTGAAACTTACGTCACACAAATTGCATTCTGCATCCATTTTTGACCAAATCGGTTAAATCTTGAAAAGAATTTTTAGGTGAGCAGGAGAACGCACTAGAATTGTCCGTGGAAGGGGCCGAAGTTGAGCGAACCGGCAAATCCGCCAACTCCGGGCCTTCAGCTCTCCATTTCCGCAATCACCTCCTCCGGACAGCCTATTTCACTCGTAGCCTTTGCTTATTCATGCCTATTGGTCTCAGTTGCGGAAATAAAGGCTGCACAGGATGCCCCTCGGGCAGCGGCGAGAAAGCAGCGGAAGCGGACAGCCTATGGACCGGCCTCTCCAGCCAGGCTCAGTGGGAGGAGGACTTCCATCTGGCACTGCCCCTCCGCGAGCCCCAGCCCGGACTCCCATCTGCGATTTCTCTTCTGGGCCATCGGTTCACCTAGCAGTAGGGCATAGACTTGGTGGATTCTTGTGATTTGAGAAGGAGATGGGCGCAAGCTGAAGTCCTTCGCCTTTCTGCCGATGCAGCATGGGCCTAGGGTGGCGCTCCAGAACGGCTCCTACTCCTTGGCCTGCTTCAGGGTCGCAGTTTTGCCGGGCTTGAAGGAGAATGCTCAATTGCCGGCATTTCAGTGTGAAGATGTGCGTCTGCTGATAGAATGCAACAATTAGGTGGCTCTGCCCTGGCTCAAAGCCTTCATTCCTGCCGACACGCCCTTTCCTAGGTCCAGCCTACTTTCTGTGAGTCTTCACACTGTCCTGAACTGGCTTTCAACTTGGTTCGCATTCCAGACTGCTCAAGAAGTCATCAACTGCCATTCGTTCCCGCTGCTGCCCAAAGACTGTTTGACTGTCGTCGTGCACTTCGTCTCCAACTTTCATCCTCAGACGGGTCCGGTCGTTTTTCCTTACTTTGCTCACGGTTGAGTCGGGAAAGGAACAGGTGCTGTTGCTACCCTCCTAGACTGTCGAGCGGAGAATCTGCGCGAGCTTCTGCCACAGCTGCTCTGCAGTCATCTGGCCAGTGATCTATTGGCGGTATGAGGGAGCGTTTCAGGGGAATTGGTGTAATTGCCAGTTCTTTTAGGTGCTGGAGTTGTGGATGGGAAAAGTGCTGGCTCTGGTGGTGGAGGCCAGGAGATAGAAAGATGGAAAACAGAGCGCTGCGTCTGTTGCTCCACCTCCTCGACCGACTCAACTCCACTCACGAAGGGGCCAAAGAACTGCGTCGCTATGCCCAGCAACAGCCCACCAGTCTTCGCCATCCCGCGCTTGCTATGTCACTCACTTTTACCTGGGGGAACGAAGTCTTCGTCCATTTTAGCATAATAAGCATGTAAAAATTGGGACAGAAGATTAGGTTCTACCAGTACCTATGAAATTTATTTTCTATGCCATTGCTCACATGTAGCATTTAGGGGAAAAATGGTAAAATGTGAATATGAAAGCTGAAACTGCAGATGGATGGTTGGAGTATGTGCGGAGGCGGTGTGCGGAGGTGAAGGAGAAGCAGTGGAGCGAGGAGGCCGACGAAGAGGCCTGGTTCCAGCTCTTTCTCCTCTTTATCACTCCTGCTACATCTCGCCCTCTCCTCCCATCGTCTCTCCAAAGGGTTGTCATCAAAATCCTCATCCAAATTTATTTCTTTCTTCCATCCCATGCATGCCATCTCTTTTTGAGGTAACGACTGAAGATTGGGAGCATTCTCTGGCAGCTATGACATCCGGCCTCTGCATGGTGCTGACTTCCTCCAGTGCAATCGCCATGACATTACAGGTCATTGTATACAACGTCAATTGGCGTGGCCACAATTCATGAGTTTGAAGGCAGAAATATTGGGCCAAATATGCATTGTCTTTGCTGAGCTAGAGGACTCTGTTTCCTCCTCTGCGCCTGATGAGCATGCTGGAAGAAGTTCTGGAGACTGCCGGAGTGCATCTAATGAATCCACCGCAGCCCAGCGTCTTTCATTTCCTCCGTTCTACTCTTAACCTCTTCCACAGCTCGCCTCAATCTGGTTGGATCTGAAAACGCCACTATAACTGATCAATGTGATCACCATTACAGAAGCCAAAGACTCTGCGGTGAGTAAGCTGCTGGAACTGCTGGGCTCATTAGTTCGCAGCAGGGCTCAGCTAGCTACAGCCTTCCCATTCTGCAGCTGGCCACTGAGGTTTTTTTATCGAATAACGTGGATTAATGAGCCAAGAAAAATTACCTGCAGTGGTGCGAGGATCCTTTGGCACTGGCCTCCACTCTGTTGGAGCCACTGGCCACCTTTCTCACCAGCGAATCAGCTTGCCAAGAGCCAGAGGTTCCAGTCTTGCTACTGAAAATGTCTTCCGTTAGTAGGACATTTCATTGACAGAGTCTGGAGCAAGCCTGGATCACATTCCTGGCCATCCTTGCCCGCCTCCAACGCCAGCACTGGCACACTCTCGCCTCCCGCCCCCGATTCAAGGTTCCCTCCGAAGCTTACTGCAAAAAGAAAACTCCAATGTTCCACCAATAGCAGCGTTTTCAGGATTTCCTTCTGCGAGTGCTGACTGCGCTTCGCTTCTGCTGCAAGGCAGAGTCTCCCCTGCCGCCCAGTTGGGGCTCGCTGCAAGTTGCCGCGCTCAAGTTAGGTCCCTAGGCCGTGGGGAGAGTGAAAAGAGGCGGCCTATTTGACAAAGAGTGGCTCTGGGGTGCAGCGAGGAGCTGATGCCTCTCCTGGCTTCCAGCTTCCCCGACTGCCCCCTGCAACTCTACTCCGCCTTCCTCTCCTTCGCCCTGGCCTACCTCAACACGCCCCAGCTTCAGCTCCAGCAGGCTGAGCCTAGACAGAGACTGCTGCAGCTACAACGGTTGCTCTTGGACCTGGAAGCAGAGCAGCTCAGGCAGTCGGTTGTAGATACGGGGACATGCGGATCGACATGGCCTGTCTCATTGCAGCTGCATGGCAGAACCTGGGTGATCGATCTTTTTGGCCAGCGCAAGATGTAGTCAGATGAACCGGCGGTTGCAGAGATTAAGGAGATGGCCATAGTCGGTCGTCTGGTGCTGGCGCCTTTAGTGGATGCAGTGCTTGTTCCTCTGTCTGAACTGCGGCAAGCTCTCCTGCCTCTCCTTGCCAGCCTCCTGCAAGCAGAATACCTGGAGCGTCAGTCACTTACTCAGGCAATCATCTACAACCCCTTTCTCGCATCCACCAACGAGCTCCATTGCAGGTGGAAGCGGGCCTGGTGAAAGGCTCGACAGCTCCATGACGCTGCTCCCAAGCGATCCGCTGCTGCACTGCGAGTTTGTGTCAATGTTTGTCCAGATGAGGAGGAGAGTTTTGGGCAGGATGGAGGCTGGCCCATTGCAGACTGGAGGCCTGGATAGGCCGTCGGCAGGGCGGGGAGTGGGAGGAGGCGGCCAGGGCCTGTCTGCAGCGGCTGAGTCGCCTCATCCTACTCCTCCAGGAGTACTGCCTGGAGGCCAGCCAGCCATCTGAGAAGCTCATGGCCACCACTCTTGCCCTTCTTGTTGCTTCACCCTCTTTTCCCCAACTGGCAGGAGAGAGTGGAAAGAAGTGGTTTTGAGGAGTACTACCAGACAGTGTCGCCCCAGAAAGAGCTGTGGAGGCTCTATGTATTTCGCCTCAAGGACCAGCTCGTGGAGGCTGGCTATTGGCCGGAGGCCGGTTTTGAAAAGATGACAAAGAAAACAGTGACAGGAAGATGCATGGGGGGATTGCAGCAGCAACATTGTCCCTGTACGCGGATTCCCTAAGCTTCCAGTCCCCTAGTCTCCTACCGGTCTTCCGGCCTTGGCATGAGGCAGAGCTGGAGTGGGAACGGAAGGAGCAGCTCTGCAAGGAGATCATCCGTCTCTACGACCAAGGCCAGGTCCCCCCAGCCCCTCCAATTCCTTCCCAGACCAGACTGAAAGGATGGGTCTGAAGTGCTGGGAGCGAGGGATCGAGTGGTGCAAGAAGTTGTCGAACTTCTACGAGGCTCAACTAGGGGACTACCAGAAGCTTTCCGGGGTGCTGCGGCAGATGGCCCGGCTCTACGAGAAGCTCCAGGCGCCTGGCGCCAGTCGGGAGGCGGCCCACTTCTTCCGTGTCGCCTTCTACGGCTCCGATTTCCCTTCCTTCGTCAAGGTTTAGGCTGCTTCTTTGGATCCGCTTGAGGAAGATGAATGAAAGTGGGTGCAGAACAAGATCCTGGTCTACCGCTGCCCTGCGCACCAGCGTCTGGGCCAGTTCACGGAGCAGCTGATGGGCCAGTGGCCGGAGGCGCGTTTGCTCCCACCTTCACTCTCCGTGCACCATGCTCTGGCCTTGCCGCGGGGGCAATGTTGGCCCTATCATGCCTAGAAAATTGCCCACTCACATGGCCAGTTTGTAGACATCCAAATCTGGACGGTGAAAGCGGTGGCGGCGGATTCAGAGCAGGGCGAGGAGGTTCTGCAGAGATATGATTTGGCGAGATGGGTAGTGAAGCGTTTGAAGGGAGCGCAGAGTTTCCAGTCCACGCGTCCGCTGTCCTACAAGCCGCTGGCTGGCGGGAATCCGGAGGCGAAGACGCCGAGTGCAGATGTGCAGCGACTGTGGACGGAGCGGCGGACGCTGCGGGTGGCTGGCCGCCTGCCCGGCCTCCTGCCCTGGGCAGAGGTACAGTCGGAGGTCACCCACCTACTTTCGCCCATCCACGTTTGTCCACATCTTTCATCCCTACTCTACTATTTGTTCCAATCAATTGATAGACTTGACTTATACCCTCAAGTTGTTAACTGTAGCATTTTAGTCTTGTTGTTAATGAAAAAGAATTAAAATTTATTCAGAGGTCATCCACCTCCTGTCGCCCATCCACGTTTGTCTTTATTTTCCAACTTACTCTATTATTTCCAATGAATTGATAGACATGACTGAAATTTACCCTCAAGTTGATAATAAAACAATTAAATTTCCCTCGCCCGCCATATATCTTTTCAGCTTGGCTTTGTTGCAGAATGCCGTGAGCTTGGTGCAGGAGAAGAATGAGGAGCTGCAGCGGCTGCTAACCTTGTTAGCTCAACCGGCCATCTGGGCAATGTGTAAGAGAAGATGGATGCAGGCATGGGAATGGGAGCAGCGAAGGGGTGCAGCCTCTGCTGATGGTGCTGCAGGGGATTCTGGACGCCAATGTCAACGGCGGCATACCCATGTACCACAAGGTTATCATTTCCCTAACCTCTCCTTCCACCAACCGGAAGCAGTACAAGCACTCCTCTACAGGCCTTCTTCGCCACTGACGGGCGGGCCAAGAAACGCAGCGAAGCCCAAGCCATGCAACAGCTCGGCCAGCTACTACAGACGCAGGCTCTCTAGCCACCTTCCATAGATTTTGATCAAGTAAAAGAGGGAAGTGGGTGTTTAGATGGATTTGGCGGGTGAGTGCCTGGAGGTCTCAGCTAGGCTGGTGCCCAACGACTGCCGCCCTTTGCACGAGCATTTGGCGGACTGCCACCGCTCCCTCCAGGCCAGCATGGGCCTCCACATCCTCTTCCCCACGTCTCCCACTTCCCCTCCCATCAAAGGAACAGCCTGTCCAATGTCCCCATCTGCAGACTGCTGCGTTTCGACAGCGACTCCTCAATCGTCAACGCCCGCTCCTCCTCCGCCACCGCCACACCGGAACTGAAACGTCGCTCCGTTCCGTTGCCTTCCCCTTTTGCTCCTCAGCTGTCCTATTACCTGGCTTCATATTCGCAGACTGCCTCCGCGACTGTCCTCAGCAGCCTGCTCCTCCTGGGAAGCTATGCCTGAGCAGACCAACTCCGACTCCTCCACTCGCAGTGAGCGGGTAGGCCGCTCATTTTGCTGGTCGATTTGCCCACTAAGCCCCCTTGTGATAGTTGAAGGTGAGCCTGCGTCGGCGCAAGGACAGCTCCACCGGCTCCAGCAGCCGCCCCCTCAGCGCCCACTGGGACTCCAGTCTCGCCGACCTACACTGGCCCCGCACCGCCCACCACTCCGACACCCAGCTGGCATCCAACACTCCTCCTTCCCCCGGCAAAAGTCCCCCCTTTCTTTCTCCTCCCCCTCCCCCTCGCAAACTGACCGTCGTTGACAGAGAAAGGCCTGCGAGAGCTGGTCCGCAAACTACGGCGCGGCAGCGGCGGGCGGGAGTCGAGTGGGAGTCTGGAGTCCTCCTCGGCAGAGACCAAACCGCCCAGGTCACCTCGCTGGCCGCGCCGCCTTCTCACCGCCCCCTTCGCCAAGGCCCCGCCCTACCGCCCACTCCAGGCCGACCGCAACACCCAGGAGGACCTGGCCGCCCTGGCCAACGTTTGCCTCCCGGGCTGAGGAGTAGAGGGGGCGAGCAAGGAGGGATGTTCAGGGCACGTCGGAAGCGAATGGAGGCGGGGTGAAGTGGAGCATGAGTCTGGACATTGGGGCGGGGCGGAAGGGTGTGGCTGGGGCCCAGTGTTCCCCATCTATGGCCGCCATCTCACCAGCACCTTCGCCAGTGCTCAAAAGGATCAACCGGTTCCCCATCTTTCGTCGGGTGTGGATTTGTGGGTCAAAGGTTGCTAGTGACAGGCCAGCCCAAGCAGCGCTGTCCACTCGCCTGAAGGCAGTCTACCGGAGATCACTCTACTAGCACCAGCCCTGCCCAATAACCTTTCCTACATTCACCTGTGATAGCCTGGCTTTTCGAGTCTTCAATGTGTGAAAAAGAACAGCTGTCCTTTAATTGCTCTGGGATAAAGGGATGCGGAACAGTCTGAATGAATGAACTGTATAGGATGAAAGAGTAGGCCTGAGCTTTGAGGGATGAAGGGCTTCTAAGGCGGGGGGCGGAAGGGAAAGTCATCCCTCCAGCCGGTTGGCGTCATGGGGAGGCGGAGATTGTGGAGGCGGCGTGGGGCTGATGAGGTGTCGTTCGTCAGCCTAATGCGCCTCTAAGCCGCCCGCCTAACCTCATACCCAACCTATTGTCCTCCCATAGCTCGGCGAGGGGAGGGGTGGCGGTCATTTGGCTTTGAGAGATAGATGATGGCAGGCAGCGCAAGGCAACAGGTATTTAGAGGAAGGTAGAGAGCAGTGCTGGCGCTCATTTGATCGTCAGGTCAATGTAGCCCAACGTCACTCCTCCTAAAGCTCCGCCAACTATCAGCCAGTCTCCACTCTCTCCTTTCATTCTCCCCCTCTCCTTTACGCCCCGTACCCCCCCCTTGCTTACGCCATCGGACTGGAAGGCGCCTCTCCCAGCTACTGGCCTCTCCCCCGACTTAGGGACAGGCCCCAATCTTAATAGGGAAATGCAACTGTCCCCCTCTTTCTCTTTCTCTCAGCCTAAAGCCTCCCTCCAAGTGTGTGGGCGTGGAGCGTAGGCGAGGAGTGAGGGAGACTGGAGGGAGACAGAGGAGGATTCTTTCTGGCCAGGCGGATGCGATGCAACTGGCCGCCCTCCTTGCCCCCCTCAACGCCGCCCTGCTCAGCCTCGCCAGCCCCTTCAGAGCACCCGACAGCAAGGCCCTAGGTTCTAGCCATATACAACCCAATCTAAGTGAGAGAAGAAGGGGAAGAGCGGTTGCAGATTTGGGCCAATGGCCGGGCCTTTGCAAGCTGACTGAAAATGCGGAGGCCATCTATGTCCAAAAGCTGGGCCACCTCATAGGCGAAAGCTCCAACTGTCTGCAGAACCAAGCAGTTGCAATTGATTGTTGTCGTAGTAGGGATTGAAAAAGAAATGATGGCTGGAGAGTGGGGAGATCTGCCTGTGCGTGGTGGTGGAGGAGGTGGGCAGCGTGGGGCACTGCATGACTCTCTCCAACACCGGCACCGTCGCCTACTGTCAAGCTCACAGCCCAGGTTCCTCCTCCTACACCCTCTTTAATGCTTTCTCCTGCCACACAGAATAGCATCAATTTCTATTCTCGCATGGATGACAGGCCAAATCTCTTGCAGTCTTTGCGGTGGGCCAAAAACGCAACGATGCGGCCCTGACTGAGCTGGCACTAGCAACGTTTCCCTTCGGTTTCGTTTTGATAGCTGGAAAGGAGGGTCAGCTGATGATGGAGCGTGAATGTTGCCAGGCGTCTATGCTCCCAACATCTACCGCCACAAGGGCTCGCTGGAACGGGACGGGGCATGGCGCGGCCAGACCCACTTCCCTCAGCCACGAAACTTCTACCAGGAGCGATAAGAAAAACCCATCACGATCACCTTTGCACTAGCATCATTCGCTTCTTCAAACAAAACATCTATGCCAGTGCAACTCTGTTTTCAAACAGTAGAACAAGAGGGGAGGAGAAGACTGTCTTCAGTACCAGCCATGCCAGAGAATGGTGAAGATGAGAATGAGTAGCCAAAGGAGAAAGAAAAAGAGCATCAGAAGACGCTCCAGTACAGCCACGAAATTCTTCCAGTCAGCCTTCTGCTTCTCCTTCTCCAGCTCCGTCTCTACCGCGGCCAGCACCTCGCCCCAACGGTCGAGGACCAGTCGAATGGCTGCCAGGAATGCCTGCCCAATGCTCAGCTGATGAAGAGGTGCTGAGAAGTGACCAGACAAACCTGCAGGTCATCGCTGGCATAGCCGTTGACGATGTTCCTCTGGTTCTCCGTTGGACTGAGGCGAATGAAGCCTGTCGTGCTGTCCTTTTTCTCGGCAGCCTTTTTCCCGCCCGCCAGCGAATGCTTCACATAATTGTTCAGCGCTTTGTCAACAGTCAGCTGGAATCCGCCTGGTATTGATTGACTTATTGATTGGATGATGAGGGGAAGGGGACGCTGTCGGTCTTGGCCTTGGTGAGGACGATGAATGGGAGGATCTTGGGGAGCTGGTGGAGGAAGAGGCTGCGGCAGCAGGAGGGAACCTTCCTCGTCTCAAGATCAAGCGCCAGAATCAGGGAGCCCGCAACTATACCCGCGAAGATGAGTATCAGTAGAGAGCAGAAGTAGATGCCTAAAACCTGCCTAGCTCCATGATGATGTGGTCTGTTGCAAAACAAGTGGCATGAAAAAAGGAGAAAAGGAGCCGAGGAAAAGGCAGGATGCTAGCAGAAGCTGTGAGTAGTGCTCAGGCGAATGAGTAGGATGAAGCAGCAACCAATGATGGGAACGACGGTGGCGGACTTGGGGAGCTGGGAGGCAACGTTGAGCTGAAGCACGAGCATGGAGGTGAAAGCGGAGAGGCCAAGGCGACATTTCTCCTGTCGAGCGTTTGCGTTGGTGGCCGGGGAAAAGAAGCTGATGATCGCAATCAGCGCTATCAGACTGCTCGGAATTATCAGCGTGTACCTGGATTCCGTCTTTGTCTCATGCAACCGAATCTCAGAAAGTTGGAGAAACACGAAGAAAAGCGGTCTGTGTTGGATGTGCAGCCCGAATCTGATGAAATAATAGTTTTCCGTTGGATTGTCGGGCACTGGGGCACTCTGACTTTCGGACCAGCCTGTAGGCTTGGAAGAATTAGCCAAGGAAGCAATGAAACAAGATTGAAGTAAACCTTTCAAGAAGGTCCATTCCGGATGGGCAATGAGATTTTGGATGTCAACAATTGGAAACTTGCTGAGGACTCGAGTGTTTTCGAATTCAAATCGATTAGCTGGCCCCACTCGAAACGTACCTCAATTTACGACCACGGATTTGACCAACCCCATTTCTCGAACTTTAATAAACTAAATCTGAATTAATGACCGAGGACCAACTGAAGTTTTATTTGCCTATGCTCAATCAAAAACCAACTTTTGATTTTTGTCGAATTTTCGCAAGTCTCAAAACCGTTGAATCGACAATAATGAATTGTAGGCATTCGAATACCGCTCAAACCGGCTTGACAAGTAGAAAACTGATTTTTTAACAATCACTTTACATTAAGCAAAAAGTCACACTGTCAAAAGGAAATTTGAGCTGAAAAATCTGCTACATAATTGATAAAAAAAACTCGCAAATTTTCGAGTGTATCCAGTTACTAAAAATAAAGAAGGTAAAAGTTTTACGACAACTCCCGTTTTTTAAATAAATATTTTTTATTATCTCCGAATTGATTAGATGCTAAAAAGCAGCGGAACAGTTTTGGTCGTCCCACGGAAAATAGCGAACCTGCAACTATGCTACATTAGTAATTCTTAAACCACAAAAATGGTGGAAAGCTAACGTTGATAAGGCAAAGAATGTTGAAATAGAACGGCACCTGCAGACTCGCAATTTGTCATGTTTTGAGCAAGGCATAAAAAGAACTTGGTATTCGCACTGCCCATCATGTCTCAGCGTTACACCACCCACTTTCTCTATTCGGCTTGAAAGTGAACTGCTGCAAAAGGCAAAAAATCATGAGCCTTTCAATTAAATCGGAACTTAATGTAAAGTTCAAAATTTAGAATAGAAGTTTGGTGACATAATTATACCTATCCCACAAGTCGAGCTGCGGAGTCCATATGTCAGCAGAAGGAAGATTAATTTCCTCGATTCCGCCGAAATCTGATGCTTTCCATTCTAGATATTCGTCCTTCCAGTACTTCAAAAAAACTTCGTTCTTTTTAAACAAAATGTCCCATCTGTTCTTCTCACCATTTCCATAAGACCAGCGATGGCCAGAGTGTTACTTGCTTCCATCTAAAATTAATACATTTTACAGCTCATCATAAAAGAAATTACATAAAACAATTTCAACGGCTGACTGACGAAATAAATGATTAAACGAACCACGTCGACTAGCTCATAGAGGTACATGTTGAGGGTGATATTAATGACGCTATCGGGGTCTTTCAAAGGACGAATGCTCGGGTCGTAGTTCCGAAGAAGGCTTGTTTTCAGTCGATATGATGGCGTTGTGGGCTTCTCGATACTCGTAACTTCAATAAGCTGTTGTAGTTTGAGCAACTCATTTGTTGCGCTCACCAATTGTTAAGCAGGAGACCAAATAGAGCCAGGATTTCATCATCATTGACATAGGTAGCAGGTGGATTCCACTTGTCCAACAAGCTCAGCGAAAACCTATTGCTTGTGCAAGTAAAGCTTGTACGGGTGAACTCGGGAGTGGTTGTGGAATCGGAGAGGGGAGGAGGAAAGCGGTGAGCAAACGAGAAAACCGGCCCTCTTTTCGCGAAATGGAATAGGTTTTTCAGTCCTCACGCCTTGTTGCGTCTCTTCACCTCCTTTTGCTCTTCGTTTCAAATGACAATGAAAGGCGCCAGAGCAAATACAAAGGCAGCAGACATTTCAACAATCTGCTCTGCACAAATAATCGAGCAAAACTCAGTTGATGAAAAGGCTTCTCTGCGGTGACGGGCTGGGAAATGCGATATCTGCAATGAGGAAGTGGGCTTAGTTTTGCTAGTCGCCAGGGAGATGGGCCTGTTGATTGGACAAGGCCATTCAAAATTTCCTCAAGGTGTCTAGGTTCCCCTAGCGACTAGAAGGAGGCCCTCTAGATAAGTATTGGGAAAACCGATAGACGTAGAGAAGTTGGCAGCCTTGCGAACGAAATTGGTGATCAGCTGAAGCATGGGACCGGGCCTATCCGTTGGCACCATGTGACCAGCGCCCTATCAAACTCCCCCATTCGCAAATGAAACCAACAAATGCAAGCTGCCTTAATTGTCGCGAAGTTTATTGGCGCTGAAGGACCGGAGCCTCCGTAGCTTTCGTAGTAGCCGGCAATTTGATCTCTGTAGAGCCAGGGCTTGTGTGGGTCCTTCTTGTCCTCCTGAAATAATTTTCCTATCAAAATCAATGGGCCACAGAACAGAAATATACCCATAGCGAAGGATAGTCCTTGGTGAAATTTGTGACAAACCATTGGCCGCTCAAAAATGAGCAGACAAGATCAACATCCCCGTTATAGATCAAAATTCTTCAATATGCTTCACGCGTGACTTCAATCAATAATATTGCACACCATCAACCGCAGGTCAGGTTTAGTCTGGTAGATATAGTCGAAAAAGGGCCGCATCTCCAAATACTGCGCCTGATATCCATCGTACACCGGGCTCAAACCTCCACTCATACTCCTCCTTCAATTCGCTCAACAAAGCCCCCCATACTCGCTGCAGAAGACCCAGCCATTCCAGGAGGGCCGCTGAGTGAGTTCCGGTGGTATATGGAGGGCAGTTTGAACATCCGCCCTCTCAAGGTACTGGACGATGGCGGAGTGACCCCAGCAGTCGAAGCCGTTGTTGGCGTCGGTGGCGTCCAGGGCCCAGAAGCGGTGGAAGTGGATGCGGCCCCGGTTGGCCGAGGCGCGAGCATAGCAGTCGTCGTAGACGTTGTACGGGTCGTTCCTGTGAGAGGTGAGACAGGGTTAAATAGAGGCAGAAGCAGGGTGGAAAAGTATTCGCCAACTGACTGTTGAAGGCCTGCCGCTCACTGATGTCGTAGGCCTGGGGCATGTTGTTTTTTATTGATGATTGGAGAGTAAATGGGGCGCAAAGAACAATTTGCCCGCACGGAGTGTCCTTGGCCACCCAGTCCCGGTTGCCGGGCAGGGGCTGGAGAGCATCGTAGATGTCACAGGTGCCGGCACAGCTGTCCGGACAGCACAGGCGCCGCATATCCGCGTAGTCCCTGCGCATGGATTGTATTCCCTTCTAGAGCAACAGAGCAAATGGATTGAGGAACTGAGCAGAGATGAGGCCGTGGTAGTACATCAGCGGTGCCATGGAGTTGAATTCGTAGCGCTCGCTCAGGATCCCATTGCCTATGCCCAGACCCTGCAATAGGATGCTCCATATTTCAGGAAAAAATGCAAAGAATCATAAAAATTTCTAAGGAGAAACTTTCAATTGAATGCCGTATTTCTCGACAACATTATTCTGCAGGAGCAGCTTGGTGGTCATGGGGATGTAGACGCCGGCATAGGATTCGCCTTCAGTTCTCCTTTATGAGCACATGCAAAAGAAGCGACAGAAACCGGTGAAATAGAAGTCTCTTTGCTGGAAGTCTGGACGAAGGTTGAGGAAGAAGTCTAGCAGAGCATTGTAAAACTCCGCAGCTGCCTTCAAGAGATTCAACATTGTTCTCTAGAACCAAACTATGGAAATACTACAATGTCATCAGTGTGCTGGCTTTCCAAGCTGGGATCCGTGGCGTAGGAGAAGCCAGTGCCGGTGGGGCCTTCGATGTAGAGCATGTTGGCAAGCTGGCTGCCTAATGCCGCTCAGTTGGAAGGAGGGGGAGGGAGAGGAGGGAACATTGTGCCAGGAGAAGATGTTCTCCCACAGCGTGGCCCCATCCTGGTTCACTCGGAAGGGCCCGTGCTCGTAGAGGAAGCCTGTCATTGTAGATGGCTCTTTGAAAAGAGCACTGAGCTAAACGGATACCTTCTAAGGATGAACAGCCCGGCCCCCCATTCAGCCAGACGATGATGGGCGCTTTGTCCGCATCCTTCGCAGCTTCCACTAGCCTACAAAACCATCCCCTAAATCACAGACTCTGTTTGAGAGGAGACTTTTGATACAGGGGAGGGGGGGCACTCCTTATCCGTACACCTGACTTTGAAAATATATTCCTCCAGCCCTGTAAAAGCTAGAGGGTTGAAATTTTAGCACAAACTACCCTCAACCTTGCTTAGTAAGTGAATAAATTTTAAGCATTTTTTATTCATAATTCAGCAGAACTTGAAAAATATTCATTTAAGTAAAGTCACACAAAAATCAAAATGGCTACTCGCGAACAAAATTTTTTTTCAAGTTTGCAGCATCATTTCTCAGGCCCATTTAAAGCTTTTGCTTTCATAAACTTGTGAATAAATTTTTGGCATTCTACATTTTTTCTAAGATGAACCAGGTGCAGTTGAAATAATGAAGGAAAAATGCATTGAATTGCAACCAGTAGTGCAGAAAGCGTTGGCCAGGCGCTCCGCTGCCGTTGGCCAAAAGGAAGCCAGAGAACTGGGCCGGTGCGAAAGGAAAGTTGAGACCGGGCAGATTTTCAACTCTGTCCAGCTCTGCCCTCCAGTTCAAGGCGTCAATGGAGGAGAGATACGGCCAGAAAAATAACAAGAAGAAATAAATCTGCATTGCTTGCGTCTGCCAATGCTTTCTTGACGAAGAAATGTGCGAGCACACGTGTAGGGCGTGTGATAGTGCTGAATTGTTTGTCAACTGGACACTGCCTGCTATTTTCGCCGGATACTAGGTGGCTGCTTCGAAGCTGGCTGACATTTGCTGCATTTTTCTGCACAAAGCAAGCAATAATTTATCTAGCTGATTATCGTCATGTGCTTCGAACAAAAAATTCAGCCTCATTGAGGACATGACTGCTGTGCTCAATCCACCATTTCATTTTTAGCAGAGGATTTGGTTTTTGAGCAATATTTAGTCAAATGCTCCTGAATCTTATATCTGGTACCATCGGCAGGCCAAATGTGGGACTCTTTTCTCCAAAATTCGCAATTCCCTCGAGCAAAAAGTCAAGGAAATACATTTTCTACTAGTGGAATCTGCTGCTTGGACAGTTGCATTTTGTTTTTGGCGCGCAGTTCAGTGTCTCTTTCCATGCGCGCCCAAAAACAAAATGCAGATGACGCAGCAGATTCCACTAGTAGAAAATGTATTTCCTTGACTTTTTGCTCGAGGGAATTGCAAATTTTGGAGAAAAGAGTCCCACATTTGGCCTGCCGATGGTACCAGATATTTCTTCCACTTTTAACATAGTACAAAAGGTACAAATACAAATTTTATTTTGTAGGTTATATGTTTAATTAAAAATTTAGTCAATATTTAAAAAAATAAATACAAAAACTTGTTCAAAAAATATAACAAAAAGAAAATATTCAAAATGAAAAATTACAATTTTTGAGAAATTTCTTGACCTATTCTTAGTGCAATCGATTTTTGGGAGAAAAGAGCTTTACTTTTGGCCTGGCGATAGTATTAGTTGTTTTCTCAACTTAAAATACACAAAAATAAAAATGAATGCCTGACCAAGGATTTGAACCTACCGATTTCCTCCAGCAGTCCAATCGCTTACACCACTACACCACTGAGGCATATGACATCTTGGCTTAACTGAAAAGCTAAATAATACATGAGTCCCAGGGACCCGGGAAGGGGGAAAGGGGGAAGAACTGAATACCTACTATCGTCCATTGAATAGATGCGTAGGAGAAGAAGAAGAAGAAGGAGTTCGGACAAATGGTTTTTTGAATTTTTCATAGTAAAATAGTTAGTTTTTGGCAAAAGTCAAAAGATAAACTATGGTCAATTCGATGGTGCTTTTTCCATTGCAAAAAGAATTATAGCTATTGGACCTTTCTTTGTCGAGCAGCAGCCTTATCAAAATTGAGATCTAGCAATAACCCCCAAAACGTACACCTGGGTCGAAAAGAGGGGCTGGGCGCTGACACTTTGCTAACGCTCGCTCGCGCCAGCCCAATTTGAAACCTGGCGGCAATGAGTCTTAAGACGCAGAATCTGATAGACTCGAGATAGTCTCTAAAAGGGGTATTCCAGATTTGAAAAAAAAATTTTCTCCGATTTGTGCCACCATCGAAGGTAATTTAGTTCTCATCTCTGTGCCACCAGTCGTTTCCCAAAAAACGAATTGGTTGACCTGATATGGTCACTTTTGTAAAATGCACTTTTTTGGGCCTTTGAAACCTGCAATTTCAGTTTTTTGAAAATTTTGTTTAAGCAATTTCAGATAATTGTGGATAATTATATATAAATCGAAAGGTAATTAGGAGACAAAAAAGGTGGTGTACTCCATTTTTGGCATAAGTTATTCCGTAAAGCGTAATTTTGAAAAATCGAAAATTTCTGTTTTTCAATTTTGGCACAAAAAAACTGATAGCTCAAATTTGAGTGGATTTGCCAAGGGGTGGACCATAACCACGTTAAAATTCAGGTTCTTGTGGTCATTTTTATATATAACACGCCTGGTTTCGGTTTGTTAGAATCAGGAATTTTTTCGATTGAAAATTTGCACTCAACATTTGGCCCTATGTTAAAGCATAGGCAAAATTTTCGGAAAAAAATGTTTGTCTCAGATTTCTATTTTTACTGCCAAAATATCTTGTTTAGGCTCCAATACACCTTAGTGTATCATTGGTTTCTTTTGTTTTAGTTCAAAATATGTCAATACTGAATCAACTATCTCCCATGCTTAAGCATAGGCCATATTGGGCTTCTTTCCCATTTTAGAAGTTTTTGGGTCATAACTCAACCTAATCTCCACCAATTTCCACAAACTTTTTTTCACAGAAACCTCAGAAACATTTTGCTTCAATTGAGACCAGCTACAGCTATTAATAATGAACAGAGGTGTTATGGCACTGAATTATGTTACCAAAAGCTGTTTGTAGTCTAATAGGTGTGTGCTAAAATAATTAAGTGCCGTGCAACCTGTGTGCAGTTTACACACCTTATTTTGGGAACATAATGATGACAAAGCATTTGGGCTTTCTGTGAAAAAAGTTTGTTGAAATTGGTGGAGATTAGGTTGAGGAATGACCCAAAAACTTCTAAAATGGAAAGAAGCCCAATATGGCCTATGCTTAAGCATAGAGGGGGGGGGGTGGGGGAAAAAAGCAATTTTTGCCTATATTTTAACATAGGCCAAATGTTAATCCAAAATTTTCAATCGAAAAATTCCTGATTCTAACAAACCGAAACCAGTGTGTTATATATAAAAATGACCACAGGCACCTAAACTGGAACGTGGTTATGGTCCCAGTTTGGCAAATTCACTCAATTTAGACTTGTGCAGTTTTTTTGTGCCAAAGAAGAAAAACAGAAGCTGGCGATTTTTCAAAATTAACGCTTTTCGTGGTTTTTTTATGCCAAAAATCGATTACACCACCTTTTTTGTCTCCTAATTACCTTTCGATTGGTGTGTAATTATCCACAAATTATCTGAAATTGCTTGACCAAAATTTTCAAAAAACTGAAAAAAGAGGTCCCAAAGGCCGAGAGAGTGCATTTGACAAAAAGTAACAATAGCCAGACAAAAAAAACCATTTTTTTTCAAAAAACTCGGCACAGAGATGAGAACTAACTTGCATGTAGGATACGGCATAAACTCATTGAGAAATCAAAGAAACTTCATTTTTCAAATCTGGAATCTCACTTTTTGAGCCTATCGAATTCCGCCTC
>JASANA010005963.1:0-13223 GCA_030248095.1 Ptycholaimellus sp. GST1_10 | reverse complement strand
CTGCGTCAACGTCTTCATCTTTGGGTGGGTGTCTTTATGGATGCTGGTGACGCTGATCTGCTATACGCTGCCGTGCTTCCTGGTCTTGCTCGGCGCCAAACGAGCGATCCAGTTCACCAGCGCCCAGCAGATCATCCTCCTTCGCCTCGGACTCATCAACAGCTTCATCAACGTCTTCATCTTTGGGTGGGTGTCACGATGCTGGTGAGCCTGATCTGCAATACGCTGCCGCTTCTGGTGTCGGCGCCAAAGGAGTGATCCAGTTCACCGAGCGCCCAGCAGATCATCCTCCTTTGCCTCGGACTCATCAAACAGTGCGCTCAACGTATTCATCTTTGGGTGGGTTTCTTTGTGATGCTGGTGACACTGATCTGATAAAATGATTGATCTCGATATGTGCTTCCTGGTCTTGCTGGGGCAGAAATGTTCCTATAGTACAAATGGAGAAATCTAAAATGATGAAAATTCAGGGTTTTGACAGGCTGTTCCATGAAGAGTTCCGCGATGCCCTGCGTGAGATCTTCCGCACCACGATTGGCCGAATACCAGCCTTGCTCGCGGCCACCAAATCAGCGCCAGTCGCAGCCTGGGCCCATTCTGCATGATTGCTCCGCTTCTCGTGACGATCTTTAACTTTGACTAATGTTCTCTCAATGAACGTAAACGTGGGTAGAAGTACAAAATCATGTCCGGCTCGCGTTTGCTGACCTGTTCTAGCAACTAGTTTGATAACTCAGAGCTGCTTTAATTTTTTTCACTTATACATTTGGAATATCGAGAAATTTGTAGAGTGCCCTTCTACATTTGTGGTATCGAGAAAGTTGATGAATTTAACGAATATTTTTGACATTTTTGATGTGTTTTCTAAGTTCAGTTTTGCAAAAAAAAAGAAAATGTTCACTCCCTCTGAGTGTTTTTAAGAGACAGTTTGCGAGAGGTTGGAGAAGGGGTATTCCACTTACGAAAAAATGAAGGTTCGAGTTGGAAGCCGTGATTGGGCCATTGTTTTGGTCCATTTAGTTGTCATCTCAGCCCAAGAAACCCCGGCCCAAAATATGGCCCCCTTGCAGAGAAATGGCCATTTTTCGAATACCTACTTTTTTTGACTCTTGGAGCACCGTAAAATCAAATTTTGACCTATTTCAACCAATATTATTAAACGAACCCCCAACTTTCGTAATATCAATCAAACCGCAAAAACACAACAAGTTTAATGGTGACAATGATTTTTTCCAAAAGAAAAAATTTTTTCAATTGATTTTTGAAAAAACCGATTTCTGCATTTTGCAATTTTGGGCACAAAAAACTGTATTCAAAAAATGATCAAAAAATTAAAGGCTAAGACCTAGCCTATCTTTTTACTTGCCGTCATTTTGGTATATATTACATTGCAAATGGTGATGGGCGGAAATTTTTTTGATGAAATTGTAATTCGATTTTGCCCTATGTTACATAGGCAAAAAATCGCCAAAAAATTTTTTGTTTTCAAAAATCTAATTTTTTTGGCCTGAAATGTTCTATACGACCCGCTGTACCCCGTTTCCCCAGATTTAGTCTCAATCTGCTCAAACGAAATGACCATTTTCCTATGTTATAACATAGGCAATGTTAAGCATAGGAAAAGGGGCATTTCAGTTTGAGCAGATTGAGACTAAATCTGGGGGAAACAAATGGTACAGCGGGGTTTATGGGATCCCAATAGAACATTTCAGGCCAAAAATTAGAATTTTGAAAACAAAATTTTTTTTGGCGATTTTTTGCCTATGTTATAACATAGGGGCGAAATCGGACTTGCAATTTTCAATCAGAAAAATTTCCGACTGTCACATCGCCATTTGCAATGTAATATATACCAAAATGACGGCAAGAATGTGATTAAAAAGATAGGCTAGGTCTTAGCCTTTAATTTTTTGATCATTTTTTGAAATCAGTTTTTTTGTGCCCAAAATTGCAAAATGCAGAAATCGGTTTTTTCAAAAATCAATTGAAAAATTTTTTCTTTTGGAAAAAATCGTTTTCACCATTGAACTTGCTGTGTTTTTGCGGTTCGATTGATATACAAAAGATGGGGGTTCGTTTAATAATATTGGTTGAAATAGGTCAAAATTTGATTTTATGGTGCTCCAAGAATCAAAAAAGATAGGTATTCGAAAAATGGCCATTTCTCTGCAAGGGAGCCATATTTTGGGCCAGGGTTCTCGGGCTGAGATGACAACTAATGGACCAAAACCATGGCCCAATCACGGCTTCCAACTCGAACCTTCATTTTTTCTCAAGTGGGAATACCCCTTTCTCCAACCTCTCGCAAACTGCCTCTTAAAAATTCTCTTTTTTCGTGAGTGTTACAGTTATCCTATCATATTGTCGTTTTCTTTTTTTCTTTTTGTTTTTTATCCCCCCAAATTTTTGTAAATTGCCCTTTTTAATAAACGTTAGGTGTATGCTTCATTTATAAAGCAACATGCCAAAATGGTTCAAGTACATGTACAGGCTATTCATCAAAAAGAAGATTTGTTTGGGAGCAAACTCTCAAAAACTAAATTAATAGCGAAAGAAAAATTCACGACATTATTATTTACAACTCATTAAATATATATGGTACCAGGCAAATGTAGAAGAGCTCTTCTCCAAAATTTGGAATTCCAAATGTAAAAGTCAAGAAATACAATGATAGTGGGAATCCGCTCTGGAGTTGCATTTTGTTTTTGGCGACCAAGTTCAGTGTCTCTTTCCATGCGTGCCCAAAAACAAAATGCAGATGAGCAGCATTTTACATAGAAATTGTATTTCCTTGACTTTTTAATCTAAGGGATTTTTAAATTTTGGGAGAAAAGAGGCCCACATTTGGCCTGCTATGGTACCATATATTTCTCCCACTTTTAATATAGTATAAAATGTAACAATGCAAATTTGATATTGTTGGCTATATATTTAGTTAATATTTTATTAGATAAATAAAAAAGTGAATAAAAAAAACTGATTTGAAAAATATAACGAAAAGGAAAAATTCAAAAATGAAAAATATAATGCAAATTCATTGGAAAATTAACATATTTATGAGATTTTTTCTTGTCTTAAACTCAGGGCAATCGATTTTTCGGAACAAGGAGTATTATTTTTGGTCTGCCGATGGTACCACATATTTCTTCCACTTTTAAGATAAAAAAAAAATAAAAGGATCAAAGAAGGTTTGAACCTGGTCATCTCTGAATCGAGTCAAATGGACAAGCCACTTGACCACACAGCCGCACAACTTAATTTGTAGACTTAGACCATATTAATTGCACAGAATTATCATTGAACCTTGCCAATTGATGCCTTAAGTACAGGCCGATTGAATACCTACTATCCTCCATTGAATAGATGCGGAGAAGGAGAAGGAGAAGAAGGAGTTCGGACAAATGGTTTTGAGTGATTTTCTAATGATTGCTGCAAGTTTTGGGCGATTTCTCGCGAGTTTTGGACAATTCGATGATGCTCTTTTCAATGCAAAAAGAATCAGAACAATAGAATTCTTCTGTGAGGAGCAGGAGTCTTATCAATTTTAAGATCTAGCAATAACCCCAAAAACGTACACCTGGGGGGTATATTTATAATTCAGAACAGTACATTTATTTGACAGTGCAGTACAAATAAAGTGTTTTTTGTCCTGTGAATGGGACTAATGTTTTGCATAACTATTACCATTAGCTCTGTTCTGATTTATAAATTATTACTGTGCTGCCAAAAAAATGAAATTTATTATTACTGCTCTGTTGATGAAATGACTTATGTGTTTGCTCATATCCTTCTGTTCACTTTATTGCTTTTTGGATTATTTACAGTTTGATGTCACTTTTTTATCCTCCAGACAGAAAACCAATGGCAGGGACCAAAACAAGGTGCAGGGCAACACATTCTAACCAGAAAAATTGCAAAAAAACCGGAGTCACTGAGTCAGTTTTCAGTTTCTTCTTAAAGCCAAACAAAAGATGACAATGGAAAAAGATGCCCAAGCAATGAAAAAACGAAAGATGAAAATTGTAGCAATCAAAAAATCTACACATCGAGATTGCAGTTGATGGAGTCGTCAAGATCTTCTTCCTCCTCCTCTGCCACCTTGCGGAAGCCAGGCAGAGCAGAGGGTGGGATGAATGCCTGCTTCATCAGCACTTTCTTGATGATTCCTCGGCGAAGCCGGATCTTGTTCTCCACCTAGTCATGGTCTCTGGTGGCCAGTAGCTGGGAAAGGAAAGGAGTGAAGACGAACCTTCCACTGGGACACCTTGTTCTCTCCGATGGCGAGGACGGACATGTAGGCGTATATGAAGAGGCCGCAGCTGTTGAGCGGCTCAATGGGGCTGGGCACTTTGTCTTCCAGCAAGATGTTCTGGCAGCTCACGTCATGGTAGTGCCACCACTTCCCCTTCCCCGTTCCCAGAGGCTCCCCATCGATGCCGTAGAATCAATTGGCCACCTGCATAAATAGTCCTGCTCTGAGATAGAAATTATTTAGTACTGCTCTGTGCTAGAAATGAGAGAATGGCGGGGCAACTGACCATTTTGATTAGGTCCCAGTAGGCCTTGGATGTGGATGAGTTGCTGCTCAAAATGGAGTCCACGATGCCGAAATGGCCTTTGTGCCAGAGGTGTTGAGGTAGCATCATGTTGGTGATGAGGAAGAAGTGGGTGGAGAAGTAGAGTGGCTGTAGGAAGCTGGGGACTTCCCCATCAAAGGAGAGGCGGCGGCGTGGATGGCTTGAGATGGGCATGGCGGGAATGCGGTCAGGGCGGAAGCTGGCCGCGTAGATGTTGTGCAGGCCATAGATGGCTGGGAGCTGACGTGCAATGAGGCCCTGCAAGCTTCATATGCTCTTCCAACTTTTAGTCCTGCTCTGTGTTTGAAATAGTAGTGGTATAGAAGGCACAGAGAGAGAACCTGGAGTAGGTCCATGCATTCCACCTGCATCATCGCATGGATCAGCCGCAGGTTCTTTGCCTCAGTGAGCCACCGCTTGAGGGAGGCAGTGGAGAGGTAGAGAAGGCTGTCGTCCACTTCCTCACTGCCTTCTTCTTCTTAGGGGCTTCTTAGAGGACACTGCAATAGAGATGGGCAAGAGTAGTAATGAAAGGGGCAAGAAAGCAGATATAATGGATGAGGTCAAGCTCTGCCCTTGTGATGGTGAAGGTGGCTTGGGACAGAGGAGCTGGAGGTGGCGGTGGCACAGAGGGAGTAGAGGGAGCCGCATCTGGGCATTGCCCCATCTCCACCCCACCTCCCACATTGATCATCTCCGAATCTGAACTGCCCGACTCACTATCCATGTACTCCATTCCACCCACTCCGCTTCACTTTCACCAACTCACTGCAATCATCCAACCACTCTCACACACACTCACAAACACTCTCAGTCAACATGCCAGCAAGCGCAAACTAGAAAGAGAAAAAAGGCATTATGTCTGCAGCAGGAAAGTGATGAAAGTGGCAAGCGCCGGATTATGGAGGATGGAGGGGTGGATTAGGGAAGCGGCAGGCTGGCCTGCGCATCAAAGTTACCACAATCCCCTTTGCGCAGTCCATGACCGCCAGCAAAAGGGCATACAGCTGGGGGCATGAAGGGCCGGGTATATTTAATAAAGGCCCTCCATGTTATCCACATTACAGTACATTTACTTTACAGTACAGTACTAATAATGACAGAACAATGCAGTACAAAATTTTCGGAAAACTCTCAAATTCAGTGAAACCATTCCCGGCAGGGTTATTTTGACAATTTTGACATAAAAAAGTATCATTTGCTGCAGAAAATTGTCCATTTAGAGCATTTTTAAAAATTTAATAGAATTGTTCTGTTTTGTAAATGAATTTTTTTTGTACTGCACTGTGTCGTAAATGTTTTGTAATAGTTCTGATTGAATTAGTACTGTGACGTTTCCCAAGCCGGTTTCGTCGGCCTATGTCGATGAGTTGGGCAGAAGGGAGGCCGGGATCAGTCTGTATATTTTCCCCGAGATGCCCTAACCTGTTTCCGCTCTGCAACCCTTCCCTTCTGGTGACGATGAAAGAGAATCTGGCTAAGTTCCTGCTGTATTACACCACAGCGTTTGGTAAAGCAGAGAGCTGATTAGCTTTTCTGTACCTCGACTGACCACCTCTACAATGCTACTACAACATCCGGCACCGCTTCCGCCAACTTCTGCTTCCGCAACAACTTCCGGCCTTTGGATTTCGCTGCCTTCCATCAGCAGCGATCGAGTCAAAGGCCCCAGTCACCGATCTACAGAGCCAGGACAGCAAATCAAGCCCAGCCTTCAATGCCGGATTTCGCTTCGCTGCTTTCACCAACTCACTGCAATCATCCAACCACTCTCACACACACTCACAAACACTCTCAGTCAACATGCCAGCAAGCGCAAACTAGAAAGAGAAAAAAGGCATTATGTCTGCAGCAGGAAAGTGATGAAAGTGGCAAGCGCCGGATTATGGAGGATGGAGGGGTGGATTAGGGAAGCGGCAGGCTGGCCTGCGCATCAAAGTTACCACAATCCCCTTTGCGCAGTCCATGACCGCCAGCAAAAGGGCATACAGCTGGGGGCATGAAGGGCCGGGTATATTTAATAAAGGCCCTCCATGTTATCCACATTACAGTACATTTACTTTACAGTACAGTACTAATAATGACAGAACAATGCAGTACAAAATTTTCGGAAAACTCTCAAATTCAGTGAAACCATTCCCGGCAGGGTTATTTTGACAATTTTGACATAAAAAAGTATCATTTGCTGCAGAAAATTGTCCATTTAGAGCATTTTTAAAAATTTAATAGAATTGTTCTGTTTTGTAAATGAATTTTTTTTGTACTGCACTGTGTCGTAAATGTTTTGTAATAGTTCTGATTGAATTAGTACTGTGACGTTTCCCAAGCCGGTTTCGTCGGCCTATGTCGATGAGTTGGGCAGAAGGGAGGCCGGGATCAGTCTGTATATTTTCCCCGAGATGCCCTAACCTGTTTCCGCTCTGCAACCCTTCCCTTCTGGTGACGATGAAAGAGAATCTGGCTAAGTTCCTGCTGTATTACACCACAGCGTTTGGTAAAGCAGAGAGCTGATTAGCTTTTCTGTACCTCGACTGACCACCTCTACAATGCTACTACAACATCCGGCACCGCTTCCGCCAACTTCTGCTTCCGCAACAACTTCCGGCCTTTGGATTTCGCTGCCTTCCATCAGCAGCGATCGAGTCAAAGGCCCCAGTCACCGATCTACAGAGCCAGGACAGCAAATCAAGCCCAGCCTTCAATGCCGGATTTCGCTTCGCTGCCAGACAGGACTCCCTGCAGCCCCAGAACTTCACTCAGCCAGAGCTGGCCTCGTGAACTTCTATGCAGCAGCAACTGCAACTGCGACTACGCTGCATGGAATTGAAAATTGACTTTTAAGTCTCTTTTCAATGTCCGTTCTTCGTCAGCAACATCGCAGCGCCGAGTTTCCAGCCATCACGCCATCTTTGGGCGGTAAACAGGAAACTCTGATGTCACACGGCACACTTGCTACCGTAATCCGCTGCCACTAAGGGTCTTGAAGCAAACTGAAAAGTTCTCTTCAAACAGCATCTCCTTTCGATGATTTCATTTTATCCTTGCGGATTTTATGAAATCATTGAATGCCGATGATCGAGACAACATTCGACTTCGCATCAGAGCATTGAAAATTAACTGAAAAGTTTCTTTTCATGCTGACGTCATCAACGTCGTCTTCAGAATTTCATCATCCTGAAAGGGATTTTGAATATTCTCTGCAGCTGACAGCTACCAGTGTCAACCGTCTTCGATGCCAGACTTTGTAATTGGCCATTGTCAATTGTCAAAGATCTTTGCGGCCAGCTCCAATCAACGTTGGCATGGACTCAACTTCCCTGCTTGGGCATCGAAAACTAACTGCAAAGTTGTTTTCATGCCATCTATGCAAGCATCGTCGATGACAATTTCACTATCCTTGGACGGATCTTGAAATTGCCTGCAGCCATCAGTGAACCGCACATTCACTGCCTAAGTTTGAAAATTGGCTCCAGTCAGTTTTCAAACTTCTGGCCTCTGCTGCAACCACGCCGGCCAGCCAGACCAGCTATCCAGCAAAAGCAACGTTTACGCTGCTAGAGTTTTGGGACTGTCTCTGACAATTCTCAAAACTTCCTGCTGCCTGCTGCAACCTCGCCGGCCCACATGTTTATGAATCCTTGCGGATTCAATTCCTTCGCCGCAGCTACCAGAGCAATTGGCCAGTGTCATCCCGAGCAGCGTCGATTTCTACCTCTGTCAACCCGAGCAAATTCGACATTGTCATCCCGAGCTGCGTCATCTCTTCGCATCTCTCACAATGACTATTTGCTCAGCGTCAACCCGAGCTGCGGAAAATCATCGCAGCCAAAACAGAGAGAGAGACCAGCCCATGTCATCCCGAGCTGCATCTATCTTCGCCGCTGTAAACCCGAGCAAATTGGCTCTGTCATCCCGAGCTGCATTCAATTTGTCGCAGCTCCACAGCTACAATTTGCTCCGCGTCATCCCGAGCTGAATCGATCCACGACACTGTCAACCCGAGCAAATCGCCTTCTGTCATCCCGAGCTGCGTTCAATTCGTCGCAGCTCTACAGAGACAATTTGCTCAGTGTCATCCCGAGCTATGGCAAGTTGAGACGACTGTCATCCCGAGCTGCGTAACTTCAGCGCACCTCTCAGAACGGCCTCAACTCAACGTCGCAAGAAGCGAACAGAAAGTCATACTTTCTGCAATTGACGGCCATCGGCCTGTCTTCGATGCCTCCAAGAGCCTCCTACAAAGGCTCTCCGCAATCCTCCAAGCGGCCCAGCCTCAACAAGAAGCCCATGCCCTGCTTCTTCTACATGGCCGCCATCAACAACGTCCGCGTCCCTTACACCTCTATACCCCCCTCCATCCTCAATTGCGATAGGCGTTTAAGCTCACCCCACTTAACGCTCCACCTTTCGCATCAATGGTGAATGCATCCCCTCTTCTGCCTTTAATTGGCCTGGGCCTCCAGAACTCTGTTCATGGTGCACAAATCACCTTGCCCACTCACTTTTCCGCCGCCAGCCGAGAAGGAAGAGTACCCTGGACGGGAACCTGGACGAATTGGCCAAGGTCGAGCTGATCATTGGACGGAAGACCAGCGCTCGCATCACCGCCATCAACGTCATCACCAATGACACCTCAAACCTTCCCCTCCAATCCTCATCTAGATGGAAGGCAAAGTCCAGCTTCTACTACCTACCGCCGCTTCAAGACGTTCGTCTATCACAGCGCCGGCATATCAGCTGACCTTCAATCCACCTCCTTCCATCTTAAGCCCCCAGCAATGAGAGGCCAATCAAACACAGCCTAATAAGAGCTGCGCTTCGTCAAGTACTCCAGATTTGCCTGGCGCCACTTGAACAGCGCAGAGAAGAATGCCAACAACCCCTACACCTCAAACCCCCCTTCTTCAATCCTTATCTGGAGGGGAGCCAAAGACTAGCTTCTTCTATCGCCGCTTCGAGATCATCGCATTTCGCAACACCGGCATTTGCAAGTCTTCACAGCACCTCCTCTCTGCCCCAGCCTCCCAACCTGGACCAGTCAAGATTGGCCTCGAATGCGCTTTGCTCAGCCAAGCACGCCTAGCTGGGCATCTCCGAGATGCAGAGCCTCTCCAGCCAGTGCCTCTGGGACAGCGCACAGACGGACGCCGACACTCTCCTACACCCTATCACCCTGCCCATCTATACCTCCAAGCATCCCTTTGCGGAGCAAGAGAAACGCCTCAGTTGCTCCGGCAAACGCCGCTTGGCCAGCGTACAGATGGACGTCGACGGACCTACTAAGCCTCCCGTCACCTCCACTCCTACACCTGCAACCATCAAACACTGTTCCAATTCGACTTAGCCAAGGTCGCCGAGCTGAACGCCTGGAACTTCTAGCGCGTCTGCGACAAGCACGGCCTCAACCAGCTCTACCTGGGCAGCGAATAGATGAACAGTCCGATTGCGCACCTTCATCCTACCCTTCTGCCTCCTCCTTAGAGGCCTTGGATGGAGCGGCATCGAAAAGCGCCCTCAAAGACTTCGCCGTCTTTGGCCTGAAAGCAGGGCAAGAACTCCTCCGCCCAGCCCCAGTCAGCGGAGCTAATCAGCCTTGCCTTTCAAGTTAACGCCGAACGGGAACATTAAAGTTTAACTTTAATGAAATATTCGGCGGAAATTCTACGCTTCTATTATCCTAAAGGCGGATAAAAGAAGAAGTAAAGAGCTTCGGTTCTACGGCGTCTAACTAAGATTTGCCGGCCTTCTAAACGGTGCAAATCTGCAAGGACTGCGGCTTCAAGGCCTCCGCCTACGGCTTCGGCTCTGGCTTCCAGGCCTCCGCCCTCCACAAGATGCCCATTGACCGCCACTCATTCACCGCCAATCAACCGATTGCCCAGAATGATGCGTCAATGATTCTCAACGGCCAACACATTTCCTCCCAGCTTTTAGCTACTGAAATGCGTCTGGCACGGGCCTCCGGCCAACTCCTACTCGGCTTTGTTCATCAAGCTTGGCGGCATCTGGACCGCTCTCAACTGCGACATGAACAGGCACTGGCCTCCGGCCACTCAAGGACGGCCTGAATTGGCAGGCACTGGCCGCTGGCCACTCAACGACGGCCTGAACTGGCAGGCACTGGCCTCCGGCCAATCGCTCCGGCCACTCAACGACGGCCTGAATTGGCAGGCACTGGCCGCTGGCCACTCAACGACGGCCTGAACTGGCAGGCACTGGCCGCTGGCCACTCAACGACGGCCTGAACTGGCAGGCATAGGCCTACGGCCACTAGGAGTTCAGACTGTCCCTGCACTCCCGCTCCAGCAGCCTTCCTCTGTGGACTCCGACTGCGGACGGAAAGTGCCAAACAGCAGTAACTCACTCAAGTCAATCTGTCCCTGCAGTTCCCCCTCAGCAGCCTTCCTCTGTGGACTCCGACTGCGGGTGGGAATTGGCAAACAGCGTGACTCAACCTTCAAGGGTCAACCCCCCTCATCTCTAGCAGCCTTCCTCTGTGGACTCCAACTGCAGACTTGAGGATGACCACGACGCCGCATCTGCACTTCGCATTTCTTTCACAGCAGCCTTCCTCTGTGGACTCCGACTGCGGATTGAACCGTGAACTCAGATGCCAGCGGAAAGCCCCGTCTAAGAGCTATTAGGAGCCAGCGGGCAACAACTACTCGGCCTCTTGCTACTCAATCCGTCGCCCTTATGGGGGGGAGGCGGAACGACTGCAAGGGCATGCCCTGCCCACCCTCTCCCGCATTGCTGAGGAAGCGGGAGAGAAGCAGGTTTCAAGGCAGGGGGCGGCCGACATGGGAGCGGCTGCCACGTGAGGGAGCTGGCAAAGCACCCTCGTTCTTACTCACTTCGGGCAGTAGGCCCACCATGTTACTCTGCAAGGCCTAAAACGCCTGTGCCACCTCGCGCCATCGACGGATGGGAGGAGGATGCAGAGGAGAGCGAATTTGTCTTACGGGACTCTGAGCTGACGAGCACAGAATTCGCGACCGCGCAGGCCTACTAGGAGGCAAATGACAGCGCCCAGCCTACCAGGCGGCTGGTATCAACGCGGGAAGGAGTATGGAACATAAAATCCTCAGCCTCCGTCGAACTCCGCCAGGGGATGATTCGACAAGTGCAGACTACGAGGAGTCTGCTTAGCAGCCAAATTGGTGGCTGATCTCGTCAGTGCGGGCCAGTAGGAGCCCGCCTTGCAGCCGAACTGGCGGCTGACTGGACGAGCGCAGACTACTAGGAGTCTGTTTAGCAGCCGACTACGCGGCTGATCTCGTCAGTGCGGGCCAGTAGGAGCCCGCCTTGCAGCCGAACTGGCGGCTGACTGGACGAGCGCAGACTACTAGGAGTCTGTTTAGCAGCCGACTACGTGGCTGATCTCGTCAGTGCGGGCCAGTAGGAGCCCGCCTTGCAGCCGAACGGCGGGGGGAGAAGGGGAGGGAGGGAAACGCGGCTGACTGGACGAGCGCAGACTACAGGAGTCTGTTAGCAGCCGACTACGCGGCTGATCTCGTCAGTGCGGGCCAGTAGGAGCCCGCCTTGCAGCCGAACTGGCGGCTGACTGGACGAGCGCAGACTACTAGGAGTCTGAGGGGCAGCCGACTACGCGGCTGATCTCGTCAGTGCGGGCCAGTAGGAGCCCGCCTTGCAGCCGAACTGGCGGCTGACTGGACGAGCGCAGACTACTAGGAGTCTGTTTAGCAGCCGACTACGCGGCTGATCTCGTCAGTGCGGGCCAGTAGGAGCCCGCCTTGCAGCCGAACTGGCGGCTGACTGGACGAGCGCAGACTACTAGGAGTCTGTTTAGCAGCCGACTACGCGGCTGATCTCGTCAGTGCGGGCCAGTAGGAGCCCGCCTTGCAGCCGAACTGGCGGCTGACTGGACGAGCGCAGACTACTAGGAGTCTGCTTAGCAGCCGACTACGCGGCTGATCTCGTCAGTGCGGGCCAGTAGGAGCCCGCCTTGCAGCCGAACTGGCGGCTGACTGGACGAGCGCAGACTACTAGGAGTCTGCTTAGCAGCCGACTACGCGGCTGATCTCGTCAGTGCGGGCCATTAGGAGCCCGCCTTGCAGCCGAACTGGCGGCTGACTGGACGAGTGCAGACTACGAGGAGTCTGCTTAGCAGCCGACTAGGCGGCTGATTTCGTCGAGCGCGGACTACTCCGAGTCCGCCTCGCAGTCAATGGCGGCTGACCTCGATGAGCGCGGACTACTACGAATCCGCTTCGCAGCCAGACAAGTGGCTGATTATGGCAGTGCGGCCTACTACGAATCCACTTAGCAGCCAAACTCGCGGCTGATTCGAGTAGAGCGGACGAGAAATCATCCGCTACGAAAACCGACAACCCTGCCTCAAGAACAGAAGCTCATCGAGAGCCTTTGGAGTGCTGCATTGCGACTGTTTCAAATAGTTCATGGAGTGCACGGCGGCGAACTTCAGTTAGCAAGAATTGGCTAAAACCACCGTGCCAATTTGCCACCTATACAAGCCTCCGCCTACTATTTGTCACCGGGTGAAAAACAGCCCCCCAGCAGGCACCCCTTCACTGCACACTCCACCCCCAGCGCGCCACACACACACACCTCCCCTGCAAAACACCCCCCGCTCCGGCCAGCAAGAACCTGCTCCCCCAGTCTTCG
>JASANA010005958.1:0-17919 GCA_030248095.1 Ptycholaimellus sp. GST1_10 | reverse complement strand
AAATTTAAATTTTACTTGTATTAATTATTGATTATTATTTAGATTGCTGTTTATCATTTAAATGCCTCAGAAACCCAAAATAGACCTAGATCAATTTGTGGCATTTTACTTTTGTTTGTCATTGTAGCATTTATTGAGCTGACATGCTTATTATTCATTCCAATGCGTCACAAGGTGAACAAGGCCGCGCATCTATTGGCGATAGCCGATAATACCTTGTTTTACCACTGTCCATGAAAGCTCGCTTAATCTTTCTTCGTAAATGATAGAAAAAGTCTATTTTGTCTGATGCAACAAGGCAAATTAGAAGTAAAATTAGAATCGAAAAGAATATAAGCATAAATAAATCAAGTCTGACGTCCAATCTAGTGCTGTTCATTTTTAAATTTATAATACCAATTGTTTTCTGATGAAAACTAATTGTACTTACTCCAATTTACTATGAATTTTACATATAATACGTCTCTATCCTTCCTCAATAAGAGTACCAGCTTACACACAGCAATATATATTATCATCACACAATTGGCACATTTTCAAGCGTATAACAGGGGATGGTTGGAGGTGGGGGGAGTCGGTGGAGGCTCGGAGAGCGGTGGTTTGTCTACAGTTGGGCAGGGTCCCCAGCAAGGGGCGTGTCTTAGGGTCTCCAGCCCCCGTTCGCTGCTAACCTTTATCACTGAAACCATAAATGTTTCGTTTTTCCCTGGAATAATTCACGCATAAAAGCTCAAAAGATTATTCCACCGAAAAACAAAACCTTTAAAAATTGAATGACGGAGATTGGTTTTTGCCATTCCTGTCCGCAAGGTAGCCAATTGGCTTCTCTGCATGAGCTGTGTTCAAATGAATGGGTTAAATCTCTGCGAAATCGTCAAGGGTAAGACTGAACGCGGCAAAGCCTCAGCTGGGCTGGTTTGCTGCCTAAATTCAGGGATTGAACATGCTGAAAGAAAAATGGAACCAGGCAGCTTGGGCAGTGGCGGCGTCGGGATTTGCTTGAGGCTGGGCAAAGGGGGCGGCTGAAGGTGGGCTTCTTGGGTGTTACTGCTGCTGGTCATGGATTTTGTGCGGGCATTCCTGATAGCTGCATTTATGCGGGCCTTGTGTGTAGCGGATCTTATGTCTCCCTTCAAACTTCACAAACTTCAAACTCCCTTCTTTCAAATTCCCTTCAAACCCCCTTCCACTTTAAAAGAAAAATTGTAAGCGCAGACAGCCAATCAACGCGGCTGTTGATGAAAATGCTCTGCTCAAGTCTGATTGCGGAGTACTGCAAAACCAACTAGAGAAACATAAAAACAGCAAAAAAGCAAAAAACGAAAGAAACATTGAAAAATATGAAAATTAATTTTTGTCGTCAATTTAGTCGATTATTGATATATTTGTCATTTGAGATTTTGTCATTTTTTTTGTCGTATTTTTGTCAATCGAGTTTTTAAATTTTTTGCTCATCATTGCTGCACATCCCGTCGGGTGCCAAGACTGCTATCACGGCTTGTGTTTTGGCATATTCTCGCTATCAAGGAACTAGATTTACTAGCCTATGACAGACGTTGAAAATTGCTCTAGTTTGGCTTATAATGTTCAAAGTTTATTTTACATTTTATAATAATTGGGACAACGTCCTTATTTTTACGCAACTATACCTACGTAACACACGCGTTATACAACCCGTCACCAAAATCACACGTTAAACGGGGGAGAGCCTCGGGGGGAGGGGGGAGGGGGCGTGGCGTTGCTGTGTTAAAAATGTAGGTACTCAATGTAGGTATGATTGGTGATGATCGGATGATTGTGGATTCGGCAGTGGGAGGGAGGGTATTTGCGAATATATTAAAATTAAATGAAATGAAAAATAAATTAAAATTAAATGCGCATTTTCGGGGACGTAGGCCGAGGGAGGAAGGGCCGCCCTTTGGTGACTAGGCTTGGGTAAGGGCTGGAATAGGGGTCATCACCATTATAACACGCATGGCGGGGGAGGGTTTGTTGAGTAACAAAAGTGGAGCGGCTCTTAGGTAAATAGAAGGGGTCGTCACCATTATAGCGTGTAGAGGGGGGAGCGTCACCACTTTTACACGCATAAGGGGGGGGGGTGGGTTTGTTGAGTAAACAAAGGTGGAGCGGCTTTTAGGTAAATAGAAGGGGTCGTCACCATTATAGCGTGTAGATGGGGAGTATCACCAAGGCTGATTAGGGGGGTCCGACTGCCAAAAAGCTTTACTTGCCCAGACTGAGGGCACTGCTGGCGCCGCCGCTTCTGCCAGGCCTGTCTGCTGCTGCACAAGGGACTATGCGGAGTACACCAAATACTACTCACCTTCATTCATAGCCTGCTTGTTCAGTGCGTAGGCTTTTTGAATGAGACTTTTAGTCTAAAATTGAATAACCAGAAAATTACTTGACAGACATGACGAGAATTGAGGGAAAATCGAGCTTAAAAGCACTGGAGGAGTTTGCGGTCAAATTTCCCTTCATGTAAATGGTTTTTTTTGTTTATTCAAAGTTTGACGGCGAATATTTTTAAAAAACTGTCCAAATCTAAAAACGCTAATAGTGGTGACTTTATTAACAATGCAACAGTAAAAAGACCAATTCCAATATGTTTAAAACGTTTAATTGTGATTAAAAAATTGAATTTGGGCAAAATTTAAATTAGGGAAAAGCAATTTCGGACTTTGGCAAATAGTTTAAAATTTCTTTGCAAAGACATCCAAGGTATGAAATGCACAATGTCCTACGCAGAGAATCCCATTTGTGAAAAGCCCAATTATAAAGCTGGCGTAAGGCTGAAAGCTTTGTGTCTCTATCAAGTGAAAGAAAGCTCTTCAACTTGGAGGAAAGAAATATGTAAATGGAGGGTCGTACTTAACATAGCTGTTTGTAAAGGGGGGCGCCTCTGGGTTGTGGGCGTTTGTGCAAAAAAGTGCTGAATTGAGCAGTTAAATATGGCAAGGGCTGCAAGATTAGGTGCAAGCCGAAAAAACATGCTTAGTAACTTTATTTATATTGCCTTAAAATACTTTTTTACATATCTCAAAGCTTAAACTCAAGGAATTTTTTCCTTCCTTGGAATAAATACTTGCCTTCTAAACAACTAAATACTTGACATTTTCCAATGTCTTGTTCTCAACATACTGTTGCACAAACCCTAACAGTTATAAAATCTTGGTTGAAAAAAGCAATTTGTTTCACATGTGTCAAAAACCTACAGTACTTAACCTACAATACAGTAATGTCTAAAAGGAGTTCCTCTGCGATTTGCTTCACATGTACCAAAAACCTACAGTACTTAACCTACAGTATGGTAATGTCTAAAAGGAGTTTCTCTGCGCTTGCCATTTTCGACCAAAACTTAAAATTTTGGTGTTTTAACACATAAACAAATTATAAATCCGTTTTTTCAATAAAATTATCTTTAATTTGGTAAAAATGTATGTTGAGGCGACGGTTTATCACCACGACGGTTCATCACCAAGCCCTCTTCTGCAAGCAAACGCAATTGAATTCTATTAAAATTGGGGAACTATGACAGTCGCAACTTAACGTTGCCAAAATTTGACATTCTTTTGATGGGATTTGGCATCTGTGTCAATTGAAACTCAAAAATGTCAAAAATCAACAATCTTTGGGTGAAATTTGGTAAATGTGACGATTGCAGCTTCAATTTGGATTTCTTCAATTTCTAAATGAAATTGCTGTAATTTTTTCTGTTAAAATGAATTTACAAATTATTCATTATTTTTTTATTTGGTTTTAACACCTAATGAGCTGAAATTGAACTATCTAGCAAGGGTTCAGGCCCACAGATGTGTTTTAAAATTAGTTCAATGATTTGCAAATGGCTGTAAAATATATTTTGCAGGCCATCATAATGCCTAATTATTTATTATTTTGTTTGCCTTTTTGCTGATAAAAACGAAAATGTAAACATTGATGCAGAAAGCAAAGTTTCGAAAGCTAAGACTACCCACTAGACCAACTCCTAGTTGTAACATGGCAAACTAGTAGAATGACAAACACGGTAAAGACTAACTAATAGGTGCAGTAGCTCCCTATCAGTTGCCTAAGTGATCAGCGCTTTTATTTCAATGGATAACTAACTTACTAGTTCAAACGCATTAATAAAATCGTCTTAGAATTGTCTTAGTTTTCATTTCCAACCATGTTCAAACCTAATTTTGGTCCTATTTTTCTGGTGGCTTCTTATAAAGTTACTGTTACTGTTAGTTTCAAAAATTCTAGCGGAAAATATAAGCTAAACTGGGGTATGTTGCAGTTTATAGTCCTTTATTCCCCCACCTACAAATCTGTGCAAATCGGCCCTAAGGCTAATTTGCACAGGCAGCTGCGTCAGAATTAGCCATGAGATCGCCTAAAGGTCCTAGTAAAATTGTGAATGAAGCGTGGGTAAAGGATGGACTTTTATTGCCCTCGTTCTGTCTCTAGTGGATGGCAAAGCTGACATGCGCTTTGTGGCCCAGCACAAGTTAATCCCTAACTCTGCTACAACCTACCAGATGCTCCAACCTACCAGATGGTTGCTTCGATGGAGTGAAGCTATGAATTAATGATACTGACCTCTTGTTTGCCACTATGCTGAATCGGATCGCCTAAACTTACTTTATATGTAAAAATTATTCTGTCATTTAGGTTGGCACTATGGCCAAGTAGAATGTGCGTTGGACACATGAGCATTAGCTAAGCACGTTAGAGTTGGAATATGCGCATTATTTGGTCATGGGCAAAATTAGGGACTTGAAAAAAGCAAAAGACCATAAGTTGCAAAATAGCCCTAAACTGTTAACATAAATAATAACAGTGACAGCAACATATGCAGCAGCGTTTTGACGCAACTGCTATTTTACCAGTTTTGTAGCTAATGCACAGCAAAAATTGCACCTATATACGTCGCTATTTTTATAATGCACTTTTTAAAGCATTCAAAATTTCTACTTTTAGTTTTTTCAATCTCTTAAGCGATTCTACGACATTTGTAACTTTGATGCAAATTATGTTTTGCATCTTTTAAAACATATTTGATTGAATAAAGGTTGTGTTTGAGTGAATGTTTGGCTGTTTTTGTGATGCTCAAAAGAGGATCTAATTTCTCTTCTTCTCCACAATGTGAAAGCAAAAAAGCAGCAATAAAAAGAAAATGAAGATGGAAATGCCCAAGACCAACTTGCTAGCAAACGTAGGAGCACTAAAAGCAACAACAGAGGTTAGCAAACTTGTACTAGAACTGAAACATAAAAGCTCATAGTTGATTCCTAACACTATACACCCTGCTCTAATGCAGCCCAGACTGTGGCAGTACCTACCCATAGTTTAGTGATGCTTAAAAGTGGATCTCATTCCCCTTCTTTTCAACACTGTGAAAGCAAAAAAGCAGCAATAAAAAGAAAACAAAGATGGAAATGCCCAAGACCAACTTGCTAGCAAACGTAGGAGCACTAAAAGCAACAACAGAGGTTAGCAAACTTGTACTAGAACTGAAACAAAAAAGCTCATAGTTTATTACTAACAGCACACACTCTGCTCTAATGCAGCCCAGACTGTAGCAGTACCTAGGTACCTTATGGCAATTATTTCATCGTATTTTGGGAATGTAATTGGACCTAATCGCATAGCATATTTGACTGGTTGCATTTAACCTGTAGCAATAGTTAACATGGGAATGTCAGATATGAAAATATCAAATATGTTTACTAATGTTCTCATTGCTGTTTTCTCACCATTAGTGCCCATTGGTAGTGTTCAGGTTCTCTTGCATGTGATAAAACAACCAGACAGAGATGCATGGTTATGCACAATTATGATTGCACTACTTTTTCTTGAATTGACAGCATTACAGCTTACTTCCCATTAACCCAATTAATTGTAACTCCATAGTATTACATGTTTATTTTATGAATTTTTCTCCCATTTATGAATAAAGTTTATATAATGTTTTATTTAAACTTTTGATTTAATCAACTTTAATAACACCTCAACGCCATTTTATAACATGAAATATCAAATTCATGCCTCAAACAAGTATACGGCGCAAAGCTGAATAGGTGACCTTGGAGCGTTTTCCCCATTACCGATTCATCTGTAGCAGATGGCAAAAACTAAGGAATGGTTTCATTGTATTATAACTGGTACCATCGGCAAGCCATATTGTAGGCAAAGCAGCTGCAAAGACTGATCTCACGTAAGGCATGTTGTGGGCAAAGCAGCTGCAAAGAGTGCTCTCACGTAAATAATGTTGTGGGCAGAATAGGCGCAAAGACTGTTCTCACGTAATGCATGTTGTAGGCAGAATAGCCGCAAAGACTGCTCTCATGTGAAGCATTGTTGGCAGAGCAGCTGCAAAAACTACTTTCACGTAATGCAAGCTGTGGGCAGATCAGCTGCAAAGTGTGCTCTCACTTATCATATTGTGGGCAAAGCAGCTGCAAAGACTGCTTTCACGTAAAGCATGTTGTCGGCTAGGTAGCAGCAAAGCGTGCTCTCAAGTAAAGCATATTGCTGGCTAAGCAATTGCAAAGAGTGCTTTTAAGTAAAGCATGTTGCTGGCTAAGCAGCTGCAAAGACTGTTCTCACGTAAAGCATGATGTGGGCAAAGCAGCTGCAAAGACTGCTCTCACGTGAAGCATGATGTGGGTAGAGCAGCTGCAAAGACTGCTTTCATGTAATGCAAGTTGTGGGCAGATCAGATGCAAAGAGTGCTCTCACTTAAATCATATTGTGGCAAAGCAGCTGCAAAGACTGCTCTCACGTAATGCATGGTGTGGGCAGAGCAGCTGCAAAGACTGCTTGCACGTAATGCAATTTGTGGGCAGATCAGCTGCAAAGAGTGCTCTCACTTTAATTATAATGTGGGCAGATTAGCTGCAAAGAGTGCTCTCACTTAAATCATATTGTGGGCATATTGTCATATTGTGCTTAAATCATATTGTACAATTTGCCAAATTACGTGGAATGTACATGCTAAATATTTACAGACAAAGACAAAAGTGAACAAATCTAACCAGATAAAGCCTATTATAGCTATAAACCAAACATTACATTATAAAAAATAAACTACTGCCGAATAAGTTCTAAATATACTAAATATGCAAATGTTTTAGAATCATTTCTTCTAGTCCTTCTGGTATGGGACGCATTTTAGGAAATTGAGGGTCAATTAATTCATACCAGGTTTGTAATAATGTATTTTGGCGCACAGTTTCAAGGGTGAATGGACTTGTTAGACCGCTATCAAGATACTGAATCATTTGATGCGCTTGGGACTGCTGCCATTCTTTTGGGACACCTTCACCTTTACAGCTTTCTTCCGTGCTACTTATTTGATAGTGAAGTAGTCTCGTACATGCAAGGTTGTCCTGAACTACATGAATGCCTACAGTACCAATTTTCAACTCTTCGTAATCTGAAAGCTTTACTAAACATGGGTCAAAAATGAAAAACTGCTTTGTATCAATATCTGTGTGAGCCAATTCGCGTGTATGCAAATGAGAACAGGCAGCCAAAGTCTGCCGGTGGAGATATTTAACAATATTCGCATTACTAAATCCATTTGTGGCAATACGGTCAGTCAATTGCTTTAGGGTACCTTTAGCCAGTAGAGAAAGTAGGATGAATTTACTATTAAGGGTTTCGATTTCCTGGATTAAATCACAAATGAACATGCATTTGAACATAGATGCGTTTAACCACTTGTTTTCTTCTATTTGACCACGGGTAACATCATTTTTGAGTTTGATCGCAACATCAATATTGAAATATTTACCTTTCGCTACTGCTTTTGTGTCATGCGATGGCTTTAATATGCCGGTTACTTTTAGGTTAGCTGTGCCTGTAATTGCTTCGTTAAAAAAGGCGATATCCTCGGATGACATGTTGAGAATTGTATTACAGCAATGAACTTTGTATCAACTGTAGATAAATGCAGGTATTGATTTATCACTGTATGGAATCTTGTACAGATTGTATTTGGTGATTTTCTTTAACCATGTATTGGTTTCTGAGAAATGTACTACTAAGTTATGTATTTTATTTATTTTGAGAAATGAAGTTGCTGCGTGAGCGCAGTCGTTGCCTCACTGCGTGAGCGTGAGCCTTACTGTGTGAGCGCAGTCATTGTGTTTTGTTCTGGTTGTTCATTTTGGGTTGTTGACCTCTCAATTGAAGATCATGCAAATGGAGCGTGACCTGATGGTGGCCAATATGTACCGGATGGACAAGTACGGGAACGTGACGCCGCAGAAACATTCCAAGGAGAAGAGAAGAACGGGAGTGGAGCAGGGAGAGAGAAGCAGCTCGGTGGCGACGACGCGAGGAGACTCTCGCAGGTACTAGAAGCCAAGGGGACTGGTTCCGCAGAGGGACAACAGCGCCACCAGAGTCATGAGAAGAAGAGGCAGAAGAACAGGAAGGCCCCCGAGGACTAGAGAAGAAGAGGTCGGAAGAGGGGAGGAGACGAGTTCAGTGGGATGTCCTGTCAGACTGGAGGCAGAGCCAAGGAGGACAGGGTGGTCGTCATCCCGGAGAGACGCCGGGGACCATGAGGACGGGGACGAGGCCAATGGACACAAGAGGGAGACGGTTGGGGGCAAGGCTGGAGGGGAACCAGGTTCCAAGGCGGGCGATGGACGAGTCAACCTACGTAGGACAACCTTGAGGAGCGCCCGAGCACCAGCAGCGCGTAGCGATGGCGGCAACCACCGGTGGACTACTTTCTGGACGACGAACAATGGAAGGAGGGATGGGAATACCCATTCCGGCCACTGCCAACATATTACTGATTGCCTACTCCTCCTGAACCTTCATACTCTCCCCCATAGGATTGTACAGCCAATGTTGAAAATTGTATTATGATTGTTTGATTGGTTGAGCACTTTTGAGTACGAGTGGTAATTGATGTCTCATTTGTTAACAAGTGTAGTTTCAATGCACAATTGAGTGTTTGGCGCGAGGGTGCATTCTATAAGCTGGCGCGAGGGATTTTTACTTAAGCTAGCGCGAGGGCTATTGCTAAGAGTTGGTTGCATTCTTTTTTCCCAATGCTGCGTGAGATCTTGTCGTTGAGATACACTTTTGCCATTGCCGTCTTTTCATTTTTGGCCAGCATATTGTGGATCAGAGCTTAAGTGTACAGTGTGGCGTGTTTTTCTCTCTCCCCGATTAAGCTTTCACTGATTGCGCACAAATTGTACAGACACGTCTAGTGTAATTCGCAAAAAATACTGATAGTTGCCCAGGCGAACTTTTGACCATTACAAATTGAGAGGTTAGAAGTTAAAAGGGTCTGGACAACTAGCGGCATTTGCTCGAACGTAGGGCTTCTATGTAGCACTGCCCTTAGCGTTCATGTACATTAGAAAATAATAAATGAGGCGGCCTTAAACTCGGAGTTGATATCTTCTGCTTTCCTTGTATATGGCGTGCGGGAGGTTTGATGATATCGCTTTGTGCAATTCCCGGTAATACCCTCCACTCCTGCAAAAGTCCAATATTTTTCTTTCTCCTCCTTGCAGCCTGGAGGCATCAAGGACGATGCCCGCCCTGCCACATGGATGTCGTAGGCCCAACGCATTCTCACTAGAGGGCGCCCCCTTGCACCCCTTCACCTAACACCCCCCTGCCCATAGCTGGGAACCTAGGCCACTCCCCTTCCCTTTTGCGGCCTTGGGCACTCCTTCTCCTAGTATGATTCTGACGTGTGGATGCCTCCGAGTGCTGCCAGCTCATGTATAACCCTACCCCTTGCTGGAGTAAAGACCAACCGCCTCCATCCGGCCAACAACATGGGAAAGATGACAGCTTGACACTCTGCTTGAGGTTGGCGTTGTTAGATAGGTTGGACACTTTCAGCTTTGGAGGTCGAGCTAGGGTCAGGTCTCCTCTTCCAGCAGCTCCTTCCAGAGAATCCTTCAAATTTTAGATTCCCAAGCAAAGACTATTAAGCTGAATTGACGAATTTGGGATATTTTATCATGAGACTGTATTTAGACTGTTTTTTGCAGTGCAGGCGTTCGAATGGTAGTGGGTAAAATGAAATCATTGGAAAAACAAAACTTTGACATAGTACTATTGCACACTAAATTTCCAATGCTTGTGTAACATCAAAGTTCGAATCTTCAATTTACTCGTCATTTCACACAAAGCCTGAGTTCCACCATAAAACAACTCCCATATTCTTTCATGCCAAAAGATTAAAACAACTCTCGGAAAGTTAGCCCTCTCACAATAAGTTTATATTTTGATTTGTCTGCTTTAAGATTCAAAAATTGTGCCCAAACCTGACTCATCTAAGTATACATGCAAGGCTGACCAGAAAAACCTGTTCAAGATCATACCATCGTACCCACCTGAGAATGCTTGTGGAATATAGATCAGTACCTACTAGTATGAGACTCTTCTTACTTACGATGGCTAGCTTTTGGGAGTAGCCCAGCAGTCTCTTATCGGAAAACATCAAACCATTTCAAATGTTAAGCATAGAATCTTCGTACATCCCTCACTGTTCAACAGAAAACAGTCAATAACTTTATATCTTTCTTCTATAAGGTAAGCCCACCATTATTCACGCCGGTGGACATAAGTGATCCTTAACCAAAAAACATCTCGCTGGAGGTCCATGAGACAGCCAGAAGGACTGACTTATCCAAGGACTGACTTTTGAATAATTCAATGTTTCACATTCTAGGAAGCGGAACTCGTAGATTCCTTGCTACAAGAGGTGCAGGCGCAGCTCAGTTCATTGTCCAAGGAGAATTTGATCACACAGTCGCAAACCGTGGTTATAAATATATTTCCTTGACTTTTATTCGAGACAATCGCACTTTTTGGATAAAAGAGACTCACATTTGGTCTGTCGATGATATCAGATATTTCTTCCACTTTTAACATAGTATAAAATGCGTAAACACAAATTCACGTATCCAGGACGTGGTAAGCAGCCTTTGAATTGCTGCCTTCATATTATAACCGATTCAATTACTTCTCTCAAGGTTCTCTCTCTACCGATTCTCAAGGTTAACATAAAAACTGTACGCATGAATCTGCATCTATTTTTGATAATAGAATCACCTAGGCATTTAGTGAAAATAAATAAAAAAATTTATGAATCAAATTTTAAACAAGTATAATGGCGCTAAGTGCAATAGGTGACCGCAAAGCAAACTGGCTGAAAAGTATAAAAGTTTGTTGCTCAAAAGGACAAGTCTGCGGTTTCTCAACCAATCTCAAAAATAAGCACATATTTGGAACCGTTATATAAGAATTGTGAACAGAAAAACTCAAGTCTTCTTTTCAAATCAGGACAGTTCAGCCAGTACATAGTAAAATGTAAATGTAAAAGGAAAAAAATGTTCCTACTCAAAAAAGTGATGCTTCAACTTCTCCGGTACCAGGTCTAGCTTTCAGGAAAAAAAAGTTAGTCAAATTTGGTTGAGAATTATCAGGGCCCCGGCGGTTCCAGATACTTAACCATATATATAAACATATATAACTTAACCATATATATAAACTAAGATCAAACAGAAAAATTTTTTTTAACAAGGTTCAGAGGTTCGTTCTTTTTTTTACATACATTTGGAAAATGACGAAAATTGTAATTTGTTGTTTTCTCATTTTATTACATTTATTGGATTGTGCTTTTTTTGGCGCATCTGAGATGGTATTTCGTTTTTGTAAATACTCAAGATTAAATGAGATATTGTCTGTTCAAAATGTTGGTAAAATGAAGCAAAAGTTTGTAATTAAAGCGATTATATTATATTTGATAACTGCTCATAAGACGCCACCCGTCATTAAGACGCCAATGCCTAATAGTAACACCTAATGAATATGAAGTCTGTATTTGAATATAACCTTAATATTCATGATTTTCCTTAATATCAAGCTTTTCTAGTATTAAAATTTTCTATAATGTCAGGATCATCAAATACATTAAGATTTTATGTAACGTTAAGATTTTGTTAATTATAATGATGCTATTTGAGTTAAAAGAATTGTGTTTTAAAAGCTGAAACATCAGCAAGAAATATAGCTAGATTTTTTTTCAAAAAATACTGAGCAATTTGTATTAGTGTCTGCAAGGCCATCAAAGTAAAATTTTTCAAAAAAGCAAAGAAACTAAGAAGTAAATTATTTAGATAATGAAAATTTCTGATTGGTTCAAATTTGAGAAAAATCAGTGGAGATTGTGCATAAAGTAAGGTGACATCATATGGGATGTCTTTATTCACTAAAAAAATTGATAAAAATATACAACAGAATATTGCTGCAACATGGGCATTTGTTTAATTTAGAACCACAATTGTGGTTAGTTCTTCAATAAGTTCATATGGATCTCTTCTGCAATCTGGGCATTTGTTAAATTAAGATGCACAATTATGGAAAGTTCTTCAATTGTTTCATATGGATCCCTTCTGCAATTTGGTCAGGTGCTCAGATTGGATCTGCAAGTCTGTATTTGAAGATAACCTTAATATTCATGAATTTCCTTAATATCAAGCTTTTCTAGAATTAAAATTTTCTATAATGTCAGGATCATCAAATACATTAAGATTTTATGTAACATTAAGATTTGGTTAATTATAATGATGCTATTTGAGTTAAAAGAATTGTGTTTTAAAAGCTGAAACATCAGCAAGAAATATAGCTAGAATTTTTTCAAAAAATACTGAGCAATTTGTATTAGTGTCTGCAAGGCCATCAAAGTAAAATTTTTCAAAAAAGCAAAGAAACTAAGAAGTAAATTATTTAGATAATGAAAATTTCTGATTGGTTCAAATTTGAGAAAAATCAGTGGAGATCGTGCATAAATTAAGGTGACATCATATGGGATGTCTTTATTCACTAAAAAAATTGATAAAAATATTAATTAATCTGCTCAATTTTGCTCAATTTATTTTGCTCAATTTGGATCTATAATTATGAATAGTTTTTCAGTTAGTTCAGTCTGGAGTCAGCTGCAATTTGGCATTTACCTCAAGTGAGACAAATGAGGAGGCTCCAGGGTTTCAAGAACGCCGACACTGTCTACCTCACGGCCAACTTCTACCATCAGATCTTCATGCAGTGTCCAGTGGTGTTAGGTAAAACTGTTTGGCAGTTCCATTTCACCTTTCCACCTCGCAAGTAAAACCCCCAATCATTTTGCTTCACTTTTAACCTCATGCATTTTTGCTAAAATTAGTTTCATTTAAAAATTTGAATTTTTTCCACTTTTACAATGTTTTCACTTTTGTTCACTTTTAAGGTCTGCTTGTGTAAAAACGTCCCAATTGTATTTCAAAATTGAAACATCAAATTGCATGGGAGAGTGTCTGAAACAAAAATGAGTAATGCAAGCCGTGGCTGGAACAGTCAAAAGAGAATCCTATTGAGCAAACTAAAATTCAAAAAAGTAAAATTCAGAAAATTTTAAGAAAATAAGAAAAATTATTCAGAATGTTGAAAAATTTTGAAACTTTTTTTGAAAATTTGAGAAAATTAGTGCTCAGACAGCAAAATCATATGGGAGTCTTTTTCACTAAAAAAATTGATAAAAATATTAATTGGTCAATTTCGTCAATTTATTGTAATCAATTGGATCGTAAAATTATGAATAGTTCACTTCACTTCCACTTCAGCCTCTGGAGTCAGCTGCAATTTGGCATTTACCTCAAGTGAGACAAATGAGGAGGTTCCAGGGTTTTTTTTTCAAGAACTCTTACACTTTCTACCTCACTGCCAACTTCTACCATCAGACCTTCTTGCAGTGTCTACGACAGAGTCGGATGCTCAAGGTCCTCAAGCTGAGTGTCATCTCGCAAATGATCTGGAATGCTCTACCCCCCGGACTAGAAGGAGTAGCGGTGTGGGAGGGAACTCTTGGGCGTCTTCCGAAACCAAACGTGAGATGGATGACAATTGGCCCCGGCCTCTCCGTAACAGACGTAGTGGAACGAGCCCCCCAACTGGAGAAGCTGACGATCTACGGTTGCACGCAGCTAGACGCCAATGACTGGGCTGCCCTCTCTCAACTGTCTCAGCTGCGGACCCTCCACATCAACTTGGAAGTGGTGGAGGACACCGTCGCGGAGATGAAGTGGTGTCTGCCACTACCTCAACTACGGAGCCTGACCTTCAACCGGCACGCGACCATACAAATGCCTCACCTGAAGAGACTCACTCCTAACCTCAGAGTCCTCTCCCTACCCAGGCTCACTTCAGCCGGACCCAGGGAGGAAGCCGGAAGACGGTGGGCAGGAGCGTGGGACATGTTGCCGGCTAAGCTGGCCATACTAGACATACAGACCCAAGGAACGGAAACGCCGTCGTGGGAGGTGCCCACGGGATCCATCCCACTGAAGGAGCTCACAAGGCTACGGATAATCGGCCCTTTCGTGGGTCTGAGCGCTCTCACTCCCAATCTCGTAGTGGCTACCACAGCAGACATAGAGGATCTGCCAACGACCGTTACGAAGGTGCAATACGTGGGACATGCCTCCGCGGAAAAGTCACTGGCACTGCCACGACAGCTCATGCGCTTCTCGGCACTGACTCACCTTGCCTTGTTAGACCTACAAGGAGTGGAGACAGAGGCGACTGAGCGACTCTTCGTCCTGTCACGCCTAACTCGAGTCACTCATCTCCTGATGGATCAAGCTTCCTGGCATTCCTTCTTAGTCGTGACTCCAGCAGACAAGAACCTGCTGGGAGGAGGGACACTTCCGGGACTCCCACCTCCCGATCTGAGACAACTGCGGCTCCACTGGACTCCCCACCTCCTCTACCCAAGAAGGGAGATGGCCCCAGCGGCCAAGGAAGACATTGACCAGCTCGCCCATCTGTTGAGTCGAGTGGAATTTCCGTTCGTCTTGGAGCTGTTCGACGAGAACAGGATGAAGGCGAAGGGCTACTTACTCCAGATGAGGACCCTGATCGAGGAAGTGAGGAGACAGCGACGGGAGGTAGAACCTCGCCCACAGAACCGCATTCAAGTCGTCGAAGGACAACTCACCCCAGAGCACTGGCACTACGAATTCCAGACCATCCAACTGGAGGAATACCGGAGGACAAGGTCAGCGAGCCAGCAAGCTTGATGGCGGGAATTGTGGAAAATACGAATGAGCCAGAGGCAAGACGCAGGGGAACCAAGGGAAGGAAGGAACAACTCCCTTCCCCGGACGGGAAACCCACAACGAGAAACGAGAGGGGTAAAGAGACAACGGGTGGAGCAAGTGATGACCGTGATTCTGATCGCGATGGGACTGTTCACTACCACTACTGCCAGACCTACCTACCCGTCCTCCACCACCACTCATTCACCGCTGACAAACCCAAAGTTCCAACTCTGTTACCGACACAGCGGGGGAGGTCGACCCTTCCATCTTCCAGAGCAAACAAGGGATTGTTCCATTTACGGAAGGTCAGTCAAACGTTCACGTCATGAGGTGGACTTATGGCTTCCGGCCGCCAAAGGACCTAGTGTCCCCGCCGCGCAGTGTATCCTGGAAGTCACGACAACCACTACGCGAGGGAACGGCTTCACCTCCTCCCTCGATTGGGGAATTTCCAACCCTATCAAGAAGATGAACATACCTGCCAGCAAATGCAACTCCGCGTGGACAGAACGGAAGTTCAGAGGATTGGAATTGGTGCAGATGGACAAGTCCCTCTGGTCCACGAATCAGTCCCAGTACCACGAATGGCACTGCTGCTTCAAGACCCACGTCTACCAGACTGTCAACCTCTACCTCCTCGAAGGGACAGTGTATGTGGGACACCAGGCTCTCATCTCGGACCTCGGATCTCTTAAAGGATGCCACGTGGAGGAGGAGAGTTGTGTCCAACCTCAATACACCATCGTCTGGAACGACGCACAAATCCTGAAGCACTGCCCCTTCCGTTACTTCGGATGGTTCGGGGGAGACGTGACGGGATCTCAAGTCCGATTCCCTCAACTCTCCATTACCTTTTCCACTTACCCCCCCGGGGAAGACTTCCCCTACACTAAGGGAACTCTGGACTGCCTTCCTGCCGGAACGCTGCTTTTGCATGAAGGAGGAGCTCTACACCTCAACTACACCCAGGGAGGCCATGCCACCGACGTTCAGTCGAGCCCCTCATCCACCAGGAGAGAAAAGAGGGAAGAAGTGTCTCCCACGGAAGAAGAGAAAGAGAAATGGAGGAAGTGGGATGAATGGGATCGACTGACAGACGAACTCTTCAAGGATGCTGAGGAAGTGGAAGGGTTATCTCGACTCGACGGTGCGGATGATACCATCGAGGACGGACCCGTCATTGTTCGGAACCCATAACTGGCAAGGGGGAACCAGAAAGAGGAGCCCGAAGCAGAGAGGACGACGAGGACTGAGGAAGAACCGTGCCTTGCCGCTCATCCACGGATGGAGCCCTACTCTTTGCCTCCAAACCCTATTGAGAGACCTCGTCAAGATCTCGATAAGGACGTGGAGCAGAGAGCCATTCATGAGACCTTACTCCACATCGAGAACTGGGTTCAGCACCACGATCCAGTGGGAGCAAAGTTGCACTACATCGTGGACGAACTGGTGGACTTGACGAAGCGAGTGGAGTCAAGTGATGAGCACCGGATGTGTCTGATGGAAGAGTGTCAGTATCAAATGCTGAAGCAGATGGTCTGGATGAGCCCCACCAATGGCGTCCGAGCCATCACGGGCCACCAAGACATCTCTGCGGAGATACTGGGATCAGCCCTCTACATCTCTCAGTGTCTGGAAGTGGAAGTGGAGGCTGTCTACTCGAGCCACCAACTACCGGGAGAAGAGACTTGCTAAATCTTCCTGCCGGTACGGCTCAAGACAGGGGAACTCCTTTTCCTGCCAGACAATGGGGGCACAGACCTGACTCATCACAGCCCCATCGCAGACTGTCATCACGTCCAACCCTTCCAGTTCACAAATTCAGTCCCAATCAACGAGACCGCTGCTTTCTTCAAGAGCTTCGTACATAGTTCGTTCGCCACGCTCCTTCAGCCGCCCCGCGCTCGACATCCACCACCCAACATCCTGTACAACACTCCAGTCCTGTTCAGCTCACAACTGAGACCTCCATTCGCTGATCTCGTCGCTTACTCGTTGAACCTACCTGCATTCGAAGGGAACCTCAACGGACTGATTAACTACACGAGCTACTCTGTCCTCAGTTCCAATGGCTCAACCCAAGACCTCAAGGCGTGCAGACACTTGGTGGGAGATATCGTCAATGCTCTGTACCAAGGAGTCCAAGAGCTAGCCAAGACGTCTTGGTCAAGAATCGACGGCCTCAGCTCGTACCTCATCAAGCCGATCATCAAGATCATCGTGGTCGTACTTGCCTTCATCTCTACTGGGACCCTTCTCTTCTGGACCTCTCGCTATACCGCATGTGGAACGAGCATCCAAAGAAGGGCCCAGGAATGGACGGAATGTCGACGTTTGCAAAACCAGAGCTCGAGTCCGAGAAGGCGCCTTGGTCGGGCACCATCTATGAGCTCGATCCGCCTACTGTCTGGCGAGCCCAGCATGGCCAGAACGTCGCGGGTTCTGCGAGGCTCTCGACGGTCAGCTTGGCTCCGCTCCACTGCTCCGGCCCCACCACCTCCGCCACGTTGGATCTGATAGTTCCCCCTCCTGAGTCGTTCCGCTGCTTGTAGCTTAGAATCCGAGGCCCCGTTCCTCTGCCTGCTCTAGATGATTGGTGTGATTCCCCTTCACCTCTTCCGGGCCGCCCGCGGGTGCGCTGTGGCGTTTCCCAAGCCAGTTTCGTCAACCTTGAGCTGATGAGGCGGGCCGAGCCGTGCCGGCATTCATTCTGTCTAAAACTCGCTTCCTATTCCCTCCCACTTTCTCCCGTCGGTGCACCATGAATAAAGAGATCCTCGCTACGTTACTGCTGCAATTCACCACAATA
>JASANA010005955.1:0-20588 GCA_030248095.1 Ptycholaimellus sp. GST1_10 | reverse complement strand
CGTTGGGCTGTGAGGTTTTTTAGGCTCTCATCACATTGCATCCGCCGGATGCACTTTTCATTCTAGCTGGACGATTGGTATTCAGGATCAGGACATTTATCACTAAATCTATTAAAAAGCCCAACATTTTAGTCTGCTGGAACAATTGGCCACTTTTAGCAAATCTGCGAGCAAAAATCACAGATTAACGGCGTTCAATAAATCGGAAATCTTAGCTAGCAATTTTAGAAGTTGATGGGCAATAATTGTTTCCAGCAATTGCTTGTTGCTTTTCTCACATCAAGAAACCGATATCATTGCCAGGGTTACATTTAGGACTTTTTATTGGTAGAACAACCTGTATGTGATACCAAAAGAAACTATAATGATCTTTAAACACCTTTTGGAGAGATGCATATATCAATTTGTAGCAAAAAATTCGACAGATCAGGAAAACCGAAATGAAACTATTTGTGCTTTTCATGAATGTGTTAACTAAGAAAGCACTATGCAATAGCCGACTAGTGTCTTTTTCTCTTGTAACAACCAGCATTCGGCAAAATTAGAGAAGATAAAAAAAGAACTCATCATTTGGATCGATGTTGAACCACAAATCAGTCATTATTTTTCTTTCTTTTAAGAAGCATTTTCTGAGAGAAGCAAGGTCATTGGAAAGGGGTTGCATCCGATTTTTTAGAACCAATTTTTTCGATCGGTTTTTGAAAATACATAACATTTTAAGATATTTCACCAAGTGGAACCTGATATTGATCAGCATATGGCTCGCAATGAGCTTGAACAGTTTTGCTGGTCAGCCTTGTATGCAACACAATGATGTGTCAGGTTTGAGCACAATTTATGAATTTGAGCTCAAGCAAACTATGGACTTATGGGTATCAAATTGAAGCTAAAAGCCTACCAAAAACGATGGTGATCCTTGATTTGAGAAATTGGTTAATCAAAAGCTGAAAATTTGAAAAAGATGCGGAAAACCTAAATTTTGTCCAATTTTGGGCAATCAAAAAAAACTTTTTACTCAAAATTTTTGTTCAAAGTGTACATAAACGGTGCCCATAGGCGTTTTTCCCATAAAATTCTGGTCCAGATGGCAGTGTTAGAATATGAAAAATGGGGTGAGCAAACTGGAGAATTTTCAGTTTTATGGTAGCCACTCAGGATTTGGGCCTATGCTATAACATAGGAGAAAAATTAGGTAAAAAATTTTGGTTTCCAAAATTGGCTTTTCTGCCATAAATTATTTCTTTGGGCCCATCTGCTGCTCTCTATGCAGTTTTTTTCTCTGAAAAAGTGAAATTTTTGCATATCTTCAGACTATATATTCCAGATAGTATTGGTATATAAAATTATTTAAAATTTTGATGTAAATATCTTTTTTGGCAATTTTTATTGCATAGAGAACAGCAGATGGGCCCAAAGAAATAATTTATGGCAGAAAAGCCTATTTTGGAGACCAAAATTTTTTACCTAATTTTTCTCCTATGTTATAGCATAGGCCCAAATCCTGAGTGGCTACCATAAAACTGAAAATTCTCCAGTTTGCTCACCCCATTTTTCATATTCTAACACTGCCATCTGGACCAGAATTTTATGGGAAAAACGCCTATGGGCACCGTTTATGTACACTTTGAACGAAAATTTTGAGTAAAAAGTTTTTTTTGATTGCCCAAAATTGGACAAAATTTAGGTTTTCCGCATCTTTTTCAAATTTTCAGATTTTGATTAACCGATTTCTCAAATCAAGGATCACCATCGTTTTTGGAAGGCTTTTAGCTTCAATTTGATACCCATAAGTCCATAGTTTGCTTGAGCTTAGATTCATATATTGTGCTCAAACCTGACACATCATTTTGTTGCATACAAGGCTGACCAGCAAAATTGTTCAAGCTCATTGCGAGCCATATGCTGATCAATATCAGGTTCCACTTGGTGAAATATCTTAAAATGTTATGTATTTTCAAAAACCGATCGAAAAAACGAGTTCTAAAAAATCGGATGCAACCACCCTTGCTCCTCTCGTACATTGCTTCTTAATCCACCACAAGATGGGAAGACAAACAGATGCACTCAAACAGAGTTCACTGAATGAAGTTCACTTTCATCGCCGTCTTCACTGTCGCCACTTTCACTTCCATTCTCCTCTTCATTCTCACTGTCATCCTCGTAGACCTCTTCATAAAATGTATCTTGGTAGCTGAGGCAGAAAAAGAAATGGGGATTGCTGGGATCGGTGAAGTGCAGGCGATGCAGATCATAATCGTAGCCAGATTCTTCTGATAATTGGACCCAGGCGTCAGGCTTGAAGCCATCGTCGCAATCGCAATGATAGTCCCATAGAAGAGGAGTGGTTTCTATGAGTCTGTCTAGCTTCTCTTCCAACATTTGATACCCTATCATTTGTTCTCCAGTATATTGTACCCAAAGGTCATGGGCCGACAAGCGAAGGCTCCTTCCAGTGGTGTAGCAGTTTTTCAGCACATTGAAGAGGAAGTTGAGAGAAAGTCTAATTATAACGAGTTCCTGCAGCTGTGGGACGCTTTGCAGAAGGGCTATGAACTCGTAGTCAGACTCTCTGTCACTGACCAGATGCAGCCGGTGCAGAGTGGTTGGCAGCTGGAGGAGGGGCAGTTCTGGCAAGGGGGTGTCGCCACTAGAGAGCGAAAGCTGAGCTAGCTGGGATTCTTGTAGCCAGGGCAGCAGTGCTTTGAGTAGGCGCAAGTCAACCTCCAGGCTGAGGAGGTGGGGGACGACGCTGGGCAGCCAAGGCAGCTGTGCCACGACGAAGGTCAAGCTCAGATCCAGCTCCAACTGGCGAACACTGCGGAGATTGAAGTGCTCTGCCAATTGCCGCAGCTCCGGCATTCGTGTGGCGACTTCCATTGGCATGGCGTAGACACTGATAGCTGCTAGCTGGCTCAGGTTGAAGCGTGCAGCAAAGTGAAGCAGTTGGCTGAGGTTGCCTTTCCTGAGAGCCAGCTCGCGCTCCAGCCGCTGATCCTTGGGGCACTGGTGGTAGAGCTTGGGCAGGTGGCTAAGTCCTACCTTCATGTTGGCGCCGGCATTGGATAGCCTGAAGAGGGAGAAATCGAAGATCTGAAAGTGCAGATGGAGAGATCGGACGCGACAGTGGCGGTGGACAATGCTGGCAAAGGCATGACAGGTGTGTCCAAGATTGTTCCAGTCTGCCATGTCCAGCCAGTCCACGATCACCGCAGTCACGTGTGGCACAGTCTCCAGCAGATTCAGCAGCACATTTCTTCGATTTGCTTCGGCAGCTGATTCCTGCCAACCGGGAAATTTAGCGTACCAGTAAAATCAGTGAAATTAGGAGTCAAATCGAAACAATTCTAACAGACCCTTGAAAAAGCAATCACTAGAGGGAAATTGCAATAAGTGAGTAGCAAAGCCAACCGCATTGCTAGGTTCGGTGGAAATCAGGGCTGCCTTTCGCTTGCGTCCAGACATGACCTCTCGCAGCGGTTCAATTGCCGTTGAATGAAGTGAATTTTGTTTTTTGCACGAGAGTGTTAGTTAAGTGATTGTTTAAAACGTTGTGGACGTTGAGCAAAGATTGATTTTAGAGATAAAGATTGATTATCTGATTGTACCTGATTGTTGCTCAAGTTTTTTTTGCCAGTCAGCAAGTTGTTGGCGTTGAGTTCTGCTTCAGAAAGAAAGCATAAAATTGTGTTAAAATAAAGTTGCTTTTAGATATTTGTGAGTGGAACTATTTTAAAGATAAACATTTTTCCACTTTACTCAATATTTTGAAAGGGTTCTTTGAAAGAATGAATTTTTGCTATTATGCCGATCTCGGCTAATAGTGACAAAGACTAGTTTTTTTTAAATCAGATAAATCCAGACCTTAATCAAAGTTTATTCGTGCTTAAATCACTTGGCTACAAGAGAGAAGCGAAAATGATTGTCCTCACTTGACCCCCAAAATATGAAAACTGAGTTTGAGGCTGAGATGCCAGTTGAGGTTTGCTTAGACCGAAGACCAGCGATCAAACAGAGTAGAGAGGCGGTGCCAATGGCCCATAAATGCCCTTCGCTTTTTTAATGAAATAGGGGGGGGGGTCAGGAGGTCTGAGCGATTTTCCTAAGGTAATGGAAATGCAAAAATCGCTTGTAAGTTCATTCGGATTTTAACAAATCTTTGAAGTTGAGGTGTTCAATTTTTGCTACTGTACTCTAGAAATATCTGCTTTGGAAATGGAGAACCCATTAAAGTAACTTTTCAGGTGACAAATTTTGTTAGAAGCATTTTGAAGGCTAACAATCCTGAGTCTGAAACAATCTTGGGCAAATTGAAGGCGTTGCTGTGAATGTAAGCCGATTGTTCTTTAAATGTTCAATGTTAGCATGACATCACAATTTGATTTTAATATTAATTTCCCGTTGATTGCAATGTTTTTCTACTGCAGCATGATATTGAACTGGGAGCATGATTCCAGATAGGCGCCCATGAAAAGCTGTCCTGAAACTGATTGGGCTGACACGTGGAGCCCCCCCCCCCCCAAGGGTTAACCCCCCCAAGGTTTCACCCCCCCCCCATGACTTTCACCCCCCCCCCCCAAGAGATACACCCCTCCCAAGGATACTATATTGAAAAATATTTTATTAGCTTAAAATAATCTTCTGTACATATCTCGAAATTTAAGACAGCCTTTTTGAGAGATGTCGGAATTTTTTCGGGGCCGTGGACAAACATTTTTTGACCCCCCATTTTTATAACTGGATCTGAAAAAGGGATCAATTTTATACTATGTCCTAAAGCGGGAGTGTTCAAAGTGCTCCCGTTAGCTCACAGCAGCCATTTACATAAAGGGAGGTCAGGCAAGTCGGTGCAATTGCAGAATTTCTGACCTAGATCACTAAAATTGCTCTAGATAGCTCAATATTGGGTAAAAAAAAAATTACCACTGCGTTGCAATTGCTACAATCTAAGAAACATTTTCCTGCCCTTAGATGTCCAAAAATTTAGTTTTTTGCATTACTGCATCTGTTTTAAATGATAGATCTGAAAATTGGAAATTTTCATTTTTTGCTAAAAGTCCCAATTTCAAGATTTCAACGGAATTGCCCAATATTTTAACATCCATTTGTGAATTTCTCATGAAATTTTGGTCCTAGAAATGCCTCTCTACTGCTCCTACACTTCTGAGTATATCTAACTTTGGCCTGATTTTTGTAAGGAGGTCAAATTGAGCCCTATGTTATAACATAGGAGGCTTCCGCAGTGATAAAATTTTTGCACTAAAAAACTTCCTGTTAATCAGGAGAGCGATATTGATCATTTTCCTTTCATGACCTTCTTACCCTAGGTCTTAGGCAGATATCTACCCTAAAAATTTTATGGGCTACCTATTACATTTTTGCAAATTGGTCCAAAGTTAGCATGTAGGTCAAAAATTCGCCCTATGCTATAACATAGGCCGAAAGCAACCAAAAAAATTTTGATCTTGAAAATTGATTTCAATGCCCGAAATCGGTTAACCAGGTAAAATACATCAGAAAACATAAATTTTATGCCCAATTTTGGCATATTTTCATATTTCACAATTTCAGGTTTTTTGATCAATTTTGTCTCATGTAGAGCAGAAATCATGAGAATGTGAAATATGAAAATATCTGGTACCATCGGCAAGCCAAATGTGAGTCTCTTTTCTCCAAAATTTGCAATTGCCTCGAGTAAAAAGTTAAGGAAATACAATTTCTAGTAGTGCAATCTGCTGCTTGGACAGTTGCATTTTGTTTTTGGCGCGCAGTTCAGTGTCTCTTTCCATGCGCGCCCAAAAACAAAATGCAGATGACGCAGCAGATTGCACTACTAGAAATTGTATTTCCTTAACTTTTTACTCGAGGCAATTGCAAATTTTGGAGAAAAGAGACTCACATTTGGCTTGCCGATGGTACCAGATATTTCTTCCACTTTTAATGTAGTATAAAATGTACAAATACAAATTTGATTTTGTTGGTTTTATATTTAGATAAGATTTTATTAGATTAACAAATAAATAATAAATGAAAAATAAACTTTTTTTAAAAAATGTAACACAAAGAAAAGTTTCGAAATTGAAAAATATAATGCACATTTATTAGCAAAATAACTAATTTTTCAGAAATTTTCATTGGCAACACTCAGAGCAATCGATTTTTGGGAGAAAAAGCCTTACATTTGGCCTGCCGATGATACCATAAATAGTACCATCGGCAAGCCGAAAGTAAGCTCTTTTCTCCCACAATAGCAGTTGACCCGAGTGTAAAGCCAAAGAAATTTCCCTACTACTAGTGGAATCTGCTTGTGGGGCATTTGCATTTTGTTTTCGCGCGCAGTTCAATAGCTCTTTTCATGCGCGCTCAAACAAAATACAAGTGACACAGCAGATTCCACTAGTAGTAGGGAAATTTCTTTGGCTTTACACTCGGGTCAACTGCTATTGTGGGAGAAAAGAGCTTACTTTCGGCTTGCCGATGGTACTATTTATTTCCTCAACTTTAAACATGCAAAAATAAAATTGTCTCAATTCATGTTGTTTATTTTTATATTTTTGGTTATATATTTAGTTCAAATTATATTAGATAAATGAATAAATAATAAACAACTAATTTTTTATTTAAAAAATATGACAAAAACAAAAACAAAAAATCGAAAATGAAAAATACCATGCATCTTTATTGGCAAACTAATTAATTATTGGGAAATATTATTGGCTTTACACTCGGGGCAATTGATTGTTGGGAGAAAAAAGCTTTACTTCTACTCAACTTTAAATATACAAAAATTAAAATAATTCCTTGAGGAGGATTCGAACCTGCCAGATTCATCCCACAGCCTAATCGCTTACACCACTACACTAATGGGGCATATGGCTCATTACTTGAAATGAAGAGTTATGAATAAATAAATACCTGAGGCCCAAGGACCCGGTGGGAGGGGGTGGGGGAATAAAGGAATACCTACTCTCGTTCATTAGCAGATGCGAAGCAGCAGGGCAGCAGCAGCAGCAGCAGCAGCAGGGCAGCAGAAGGAGTTCGGACGGCAACTTTATCTTTCATTTTCTCCTTAACATGCTGAGATTTTGGGGCTTTTCTCGCGAGTCTGGACTAATTCATTCATGCTCTTTCCAATGCAAAAAGAATTAAATCGATTGGATTTGCCTGTGGCGAGCCAGAGCCTTATCAAAATTAAGATCTAGCATTAACCCTGAAAACATACACCTGGGTCGAAAAGAGGGCCTGGGCGCTGACGGTCGCTGCGCTCCCTCGCGCCAGGCCAATTTTCTCAACTTTAAATACATCAAAATTAAAATGAATGTGTAAGAAGGAATCGAAACAGCCAGTTTCATCCAGCTGACCAATCGCTTAGACCACTACACCACTGGTGCATATATCTCCTTAGTTTAACTGAAGAGTTATGAATAAACAAATAATGCACGGAGCCCAGGGACCCAGGGAGGGGGGGGGGGGGGTAAATGAATACCTACTATCGTCCATTGAATAGATGCGGAGGAGGAGAAGAAGGAGAAGAAGAAGGAGAAGGAGTTCGGACAAATGGTTTTGAGTGATTTGCTAATGATTGCTGCAACTTTCTGGCGATTTCACGCGAGTTTTGGTCAATTAAATGATGCTCTTTCCAATGAAAGAAGAATCAGAGCAAATGGAGCTTCCTGTGAGGAGCAAGAGCCTTATCAAAATTAAGATCTAGCAATAACTCTCAAAACGTACACCTGGGTCGAAAAGAGGGGCTGGGCGCTGACGGTCGCTATGCTCCCTCGCGCCAGCCCAATGAATTTTACTTCCCATATATTGGACTTTTGATTCCCATCATAAAAAAGGGGGGTCAAAAAACCATGGGTCTCGGCCCTTGGGCCATTCGTGCTCTTCTCACAAAACACCTCTTAATAAACCGTTAATGGAACCCATGTTTACCAATGAGAACTTCCCAGTATCCTTTTGATTCAATATTATCTTCCGCAAGTGAGAGTTGCCCGACAGATATCAGCTTGGTTTGGAATATTTTAGTTAGATTCATCAAAATATGATATCATTTTGTCTTTGAGATCTATATGGCTGGTGATTTACAACAGCTTGGCTCAAAACATTTGCAAATCCTGCCTTTAGTTTCAACTGCAAATTGTCTTTGGGGAAATGAACCAACATCAGCTTGCTCCAAAACAGGCTCAGAAGGCTGATGTTTCAGCAAAAAGATTTCTACAGGCAACACCAGCTTGATTCAATAGGAATCTTTCAACGATATCTAACCTGCTTTAGTCCTATTAAGAATAACTGTCTGGCTAATATCGGCAGTGGCACATGCAGCAGATTAATAGTTTGCCTCTTTTATTGCTTCCCTCCCCACTTCTATGGACACTCACCTCACCGCAGGACAACGAAAAGAAGGTGCCAAGCTAGCAGGAGGGCCACCCACATCTCCGTAGAAGTCCGTCCTTCTAGCAGTCTATCCTTTTCCTAATATCGAGGCCAAAGAAACTATTTTTTGGTATTTGAACAAGTATATGGCGCAGAGCGCAATAGGTGACCGCGGAGCTCTCAACATACCCCATTTTTCAACCTTTCTACCCAAAAAAGTAATGTTTCAAATACTCCGGGACCGGTTCCCGCCATCCAGATCTTTCTAAATTGTTATTACCTTTCAGCAAAAAAAAGTTTGTCCAAATCCGTTGAGAATTCGCCATTTCTCAACAAACCCCATTTCTCAACCTTTCTACCCAAAAAAGTAATGTTTCAAATGTTCCGGGACTTGTTCCACCACTCCAGATCTTCTTAAAATGTTATTACCTTTCAGCAAAAAAAAAGTTTGTCCCAATCCGTTGAGAATTTGCCATTTCTCAACATACCCCATTTTTCAACCTTTCTACCCAAAAAAGTAATGTTTCAAATGCTCAAATTCCGGGTCTACCCCTCCAGATCTTCCTAAAATAGCATTACCTTTCAGGGAAAAAAAAGTTTGTCCCAATCCGTTGAGAATTCGCCCGTTCCCAGCATTTCCAGACAGCGAGCGAGCGTTAGCGAAGTGTCAGCGCCCAGCCCCTCTTTTCGACCCAGGTGTATGTTTTGAGGGTTAATGCTAGATCTTGAAATTGATAAGGGTTTTTCTCATGACATACGAATTCAATCGCTCTGATTCTTTTTTCATTGGAAAGAGCATCCTCGAATTAGTCTGTACTCGCGAGAAACTGCCATAAAGTTTACAATTTGGTGTAGAAAAATGCAAAACAAAGTGCCGTCCGAACTCCTTCCCTGCTGCTGCCCTGCTGCTGCCCTGCTGCTGCTTCGCATCTGCTAATGAACGAGAGTAGGTATTCAATTTATCCCCCACCCCCCTATCCGGTCCTTGGGCTTCAGGTATTCGTTTAAAACTCATAGTCCTTCAATTGACCAGGTTAGCATAGGTACCAGTGGTGTAGTGGTGTAAGCGGACCGGTGGCTGGTTGAAACTGGCAGGTTCGAATCCTTCTCGTGAATAAAGTTTATTTTTTGTATATTTGAAGTTGAGGAAAATAACTGGTACCATCGGCAAGCCAAAAGTAAAGATATTTTCTCCTGAAAACCGATTCCCTCGAGTTAATTTTTTTTGCATGATTATTCACTTTCCAAACTATTGTTTTTTTAGCTAAATGGTGTCTTATTCGTTTATGCAAAAAAAAACAATTAGAAGAAAAAAATTGAAACAAGTCTTTTGTATGTTTAAAGTTGAGGAAATAAATGGTACCATCGGCAAGCCGAAAGTAAGCTCTTTTCTCCCAAAAAAAAACAAATGCCCCGAGTGTAAAGTCAAGGAAATTTCCCTACTACGAGTGGAATCAGCTGTGTCACCTGTATTTTGTTTGAGCGCGCATGAAAAGAGCTCTTGAACTGCGCGCGAAAACAAAATGCAGATGCCCCACAAGCAGATTCCACTCGTAGTAGGGAAATTTCCTTGACTTTACACTCGGGGCATTTGTTTTTTTTTTGGGAGAAAAGAGCTTACTTTCGGCTTGCCGATGGTACCATTTATATATATATATATATCAGGACAAAAGTTCAGTAACCTCTATAGACCGCGGAGCGGCCCTTCGGGCCGCTCCGCGGTCAAAAATCCAAATCAACAAAGTCTCAGACAACTTCATCCGCATCTAGGACTGAAATGAGGTCAAAAAATAAGCTCCGAATACCACACAGGCCGTCGTAGGCGGAGTCTTTCTAGTATGGTGGCGGAGTTTGTGCTGTTGGCTTTCTGAATGTCAAAACAGGCGACCATCCAACAGTCGGAGGCGGGTGAACTGCTGGAATTCTCCTGCGCCCAGAACAACAGCAGCCATTCGCTTTGCCTCGTCTTCAGCTCCAGTCTGATTGTCATGCTCCAACAGCTGCTGTGTTAGGGGCTTAGAGCGCAGAGAATTGTGGGGCATTAAAATTAGCATTAAAATTAGTTTTTCACTTCGAAAACTAGTTGCAAGAACCATCGGACCTAGAACAGGCAGCTAGATTTAACCCCTCAAGAAGGCTTATCAAAAGATCAAGCATTTTTTCAAGTTTTGCGATTTCTTTGGTGAGTTCACCGCTGAATTATTTTTACCTTTCCTGCCAAGCCAAGCAAACTGTCTCAAAACCTTAAAGGAGAAGGGCAGAAAAGGCTTGATGTAGATGCATCCGAGGGGCTAGAAGCTGACCTTGGAGCAGTTATCGCCTTCATACCCATTTCCAAAAACTATACACCTACTAGAAAATTGGTCAACTGGGAGCCGGAATGTTTCGCCCTTTTATGTCGCCAAATAATCTCAATTTTCAATTCAATACTTGTTTATTGGCAGATTCTGAAATCACAAAGACAGCTGCGTGTCTTGCATTTGCGAATTTGATAGCATCCTGCAACTGCAAAACACCATTTTGCAACACAAAAGCTCAGCTAAGCTATGGTGGCAGTCTGGCCTGCACGTCTTCGACCCAAGCGGGGCAGGCTGCTGGTGCCCTCCAGTACATTGCCGGACTATTTCTAGAAGTGTGGACATTGCCGGACATATGGGTTGCCAACGTGGACTTTGCCGGAGCTAAAGTGTAGTGTCCGGCAAAGTCTCGGGTTTGTCCAGGGTTGCCAACCTTGGACTTTCCCGGACATGTGCTATTTTAGTCCAGCAAAGTTCTTGGCTGGTAAGTGCTCCTTCTCTTTGCCGGAGGATCGTTGTGGAGGTCCTGCAGAGTGCTGGGGGTGTGAGTGCTCCTTCTCTTTGCCGGAGGATCGTTGTGGAGGTCCTGCAGAGTGCTGGGGGTGCGAGTGCTCCTTCTCTTTGCCGGAGGATCGTTGTGGAGGTCCTGCAGAGTGCTGGGGGTGCGAGTGCTCCTTCTCTTTGCCGGAGGATCGTTGTGGAGTTCCTGCAGAGTGCTGGGGGTGCGAGTGCTCCTTCTCTTTGCCGGAGGATCGTTGTGGAGGTCCCGCAGAGTGCTGGGGGTGCGAGTGCTCTTTCTCTTTGCCGGAGGATCGTTGTGATAGCCCTGTCCTTCCCGCCTTTGCCCCTTTGTCCTGGCCGCCACTGCCGCAGGCCATGGCCCCGCTTGTGCTCCGCTCTCACCGCCGCTGGGCCCTGCCTTGCCCAGCCGAGACTTTGCTGGGGACTTTTTCTTGCCTCAGTGAAGTGACGGCCCCTCCCTGACTCACCCCCTCCCTCCCAGGCCGCTGGGCCCTGCCCTGCCCAGCCGAGACTTTGATGGGGACTTTTTTTGACTTTCTGAAACCCAAGCCCCGCTCTTGCCCTGCTTGTGCTCCACACTCACCCCCGATGTGCCCTGCCCTGCCCACCCGGCGCTTTGCCGGGGACTTTTTTCGGCTTTAGGGAAACAATGGCCCCACTTGTGCTGACCTTGTGCTCCGCACTCACCCCCGATGTGCCCTGCCCTGCCCAACCGGCGCTTTGCTGGAGACTTTTTTGGCTTTTACGAAACTATGGCCCCGCTTGTGCTGCCCTTGTGCTCCGCTCTCACCACCGATGTGCCCTGCCCTGCCCAACTGGCGCTTTGCTGGAGACTTTTTTTTGGCTTTTTTGACCGCGGAGCGGCCCGACGGGCCGCTCCGCGGTCTATAGAGGTTACTAAACTTTTGTCCTGATACGTATATATATATATATATATGTGTATCTGGAAATGCTGTCCACGGGCGAATTCTCAACGGATTTGGACAAACTTTTTTTTTTCATGAAAGGTAATGCTATTTTAGGAAGATCTGGAGGGGTAGACCCGGAATTTGAACTTTTGAAACATTACTTTTTTGGGTAGAAAGGTTGAAAATTTGGGTATGCTGTAAAAGGCTCAATTCTCAACGGATTTTGACAAACTTTTTTTTTCCTGAAAGGTAATAAAATTTTAGGAAGATCTGGAGGGGTGGAACCGGTTTCCGAGCATTTGAAACATTACTTTTTTGGGTAGAAAGGTCGAAAATTTGGGTATGCTGTAAAAGGCTCAATTCTCAACGGATTTTGACAAACTTTTTTTTTCCTGAAAGGTAATAAAATTTTAGGAAGATCTCGAGGGGTGGAACCGGTTTCCGAGCATTTGAAACATTACTTTTTTGGGTAGAAAGGTCGAAAATTTGGGTATGCTCTAAAAGGCTCAATTCTCAACGGATTTTGACAAAAATTTTTTTTCCTGAAAGGTAATAAAATTTTAGGAAGATCTCGAGGGGTGGAACAAGTCCCAGCGCATTTGAAACATTACTTTTTTGGGTAGAAAGGTTCAAAAATGGGGTATGTTGAGAGCTCCGAGGTCACCTATTGCGCTCTGCGCCATATACTTGTTGAAAATAGTCTTCAATGAGACATGGGTGTTATGGCTTGGGTGTTATATCAAGCAAAACGCAAGAAAGACACCCAAACATTTTTTTAAAGAGTTCCATTTTTGACCGCGGAGCGGCCCGAAGGGCCGCTCCGCGGTCTATAGAGATTACTAAACTTTTGTCCTCATGTGTATATATATGTATATATATGTATAGGTATCTGGAAATGCTGTCCACGGGCGAATTCTCAACGGATTTGGACAAACTTTTTTTTTCCTGAAAGGTAATGCTATTTTAGGAAGATCTGGAGGGGTAGACCCGGAATTTGAGCATTTGAAACATTACTTTTTTGGGTAGAAAGGTTGAATAATGGGGTATGCTGTAAAAGGCTCAATTCTCAACGGATTTGGACAAACTTTTTTTTTCCTGAAAGGTAATAAAATTTAAAAAAAAAACTGGAGGGGTGGAACTGGTCCCGGAGCATTTGAAACATTACTTTTTTAGGTAGAAAGATTGAAAAATGGGGTATGTTGAGAAATGGCGAATTCTCAGCGGATTTGGACAAACTTTTTTTTTGCTGAAAGGTAATAACATTTTAGGAAGATCTGGAGCGGTGAAACTGGTCTCGGAGCATATGAAACATTACTTTTTGGGTAGAAATTTTGAAAAATGGGGTATGTTGAGAAATGGCAAATTATCAATGGATTTGGATAAACTTTTTTTTTGCTGAAAGGTAATAACATTTTAGGAAGATCTGGAGGGGTGGAACTGGTCCCAAAGCATTTAAAACATTACTTTTTTGGGTAGACATTTTGAAAAATGGGGTATGTTGAGAAATGGCGAATTCTCAACGGATGTGAAAAAACTTTTTTTTGCTGAAAGGTAATTCCATTTTAGGAAGATCTGGAGGGGTGGAACTGGTCCCGGAGCATTTGAATTTTGAAAAGTTAGTTTTTTGGGTAAAAGGGTTAAAATGGGATATGATTAAAAATGACAATTCTCAATTGATTTGGACAAACGTTTTTCCTGAAAGGTAATGTTTTAGAGAAGAAAGAAAGAAATGTGAAAGGGGGGATGCACTCCGCGGTCACCTATTGCGCTTTGCGCCATATACTTGTTTGAAAACGGCCTTGCCTTGCTTCAGCCAGCCCAGACACTTCCCCTTCTTCCCCTGCTCCACTCCCTTCGCCCTCTGCCCCAGCTGTGCATTCCACTCCCCTTCTCCACAACGCTCCTTATCTCCTCCCTCACCACTGCCTCCCTCCACCCTTCCTATCTGCCTCCATTCTTTCCATCAGCCTCCATCCACCCTTCCTATCTGCTTCCATTCCTTCCATCAGCCTCCGCTCTTTCACAACCTCTCCCACCTTCTACTCCCTCTCCTAACAACAAAACCAAGCTCAAAAGCGCTTCCATGCAAATTTATATCAAACTCACAGAATTGAAAACTCTCCAGCAAAGTCTCATGTCAAAATGCAAAGTCTCCGGCAATGTGATTGCAAGTAAGAGGGAACGAACATTGCCGGACAGTTCCAAAAAAAATTCCATTGAAATTTATATGAAAGTCAATGGGCAATAAAATGCCCGGCAAAGACCAACATGGGCACCCCTCCAAAACTGCCCAGCAAAGTTCCACATTGGCATGCCTCATCTAAAGAGCAACAACCAACTGAGAAATGAAATGATAACCACTGGCATGCAAAATCAAGTGAGAAAGGCAAAAGATGAGAAAGGAAAGAAGGCACTCTTTATCCATCAACATCAGAGCTGTCCACGCCAAAGGCATAGCTCCTGATCGCTGAAGGCCTTGATGCTGCACCCAGCTCCATCTTTGTCAGGCTTGTCCTGCTTGTCCTCGAAGCAACGAATGCCTTCGAAAAAGTACGCCTCTTCCGTCCAACAGCCCAGCTCAATGTCATTCTCATCATTTGCGGCCGTTTGCTGAGAGCTGAAATACCTCTGGCTTCCCACAGATGTGAGCCTGCTCCGGCATATGCACCACCCGGCCTCCCTTCACGATGACAGTCGCTTTGCAGCAAGTCCAATTATCTCAATTAAACACCTTGCATAGCTAATTTTTAAAAACTGTCCGGCAAAGTGAGATGTTGGCAATTCAATATCTAAATAATAAAATCCACAAAATAAAAAAACAACTCAAATCAAACTAACAGGTTATGCACTCCCATGGGTGTCCATTGCGCTGAGCCAGGTAGGTAGGGATGGTGAGAGCTTTGTAGCGGTAGCCGTAGATGTTGCGATAGCACCTCATCTGACGCGGGTAGCCAGGCCACAGCGGAGCACCCCACTGGAAGCCAGGAGGGGAGCAGTAGGGCATGGAGGAGATGGTCCATGGCACATTCTATCGCGTCCTTGGCACCCGCACTGGAGGAGGCTGCGGATAGCGCACCTCCTGCAGCTCCTCACCATCACTCTCACTCTCAGAGGAGGAATACGACAACATCTCAGAGGAGGAAGAAGAAGAGATTGACGCCATTGCTCTGTTACTCTCTACTCAACGATTGTCCCACTTCCAACACCCACATACTCCCTCATTTGCGCATTTGTCTCATAACCAAAAATATTCAAAACAATTCAACTTATTTCCTCAACAAATTTTTCTGACATAAAAGTATTTGCAAACCTCGTAAGCGATGAACGGATGTCCAAGCATGAGCAAGCCAGTCAGCAAACATAAATGAAAACATAAAATGAATGCCATAAAGATGAAAGCATGAAGCAAGGGAGGCTTTGACGAGCTTAATGCAGCAGACAGCGTGAAGTATAGGGAAGAAGGATACAACTATTAAAGCCCTTCCTGACGCTCCTGACCTCTTACATGTTCAGCTATCTGCCACTTGATGTAAATCAGCTTCACAAAGTAAGCTACCAACACAATCCACCAACGATAATCCATTGCGCCCAGAGCCATTTTTATCAGAATGAAAGCAAGTGCAAAAAACACTGAGTGGAGAAAGAATGGCAGATGCAAAATGACCTTGCAAGTGAACGACCCACCCACAGCAATTATGCGACATCCTCCCTCCTCTTTCCTATAGCACCCAATTCCAGAACGCAATGCACCTGCTGTCAGCTGACTGAGCAGCCAATTTTCTTCCTTCAAGACCAGGTGCGCTGACCAATAAAAGATGAAATAGAAAATGCATGGCAAAGTCTTGCTTGGGCTGTCCAGTGAGAGCCTAAAAGGGAAGTGCACGGCAACGTCCAGGTTGGGCTGTCCCAGGGGAGCCTAAGAGGGCTGGTTCTCTAGTGAGAGACTAAGAGAAAAAGGCATGGCAAAGTCCAGGTTGGGCTGTCTGAAGGAAGCCTGAAAGGAAAATGCACGGCAAAGTCCAGGTTGGGCTGTCCGAGGGAAGCCAGGAAAGAAAATGCACGGCAAAGTCCAGGTTGGGCTGTCCAAGGGAAGCCAGAAAAAGAAAATGCATGGCAAAGTCCAGGTTGGGCTGTCCGAAGGAAGCCTGAAAGGAAAATGCACGGCAAAGTCCAGGTTGGGCTGTCCGAGGGAAGCCAGGAAAGAAAATGCACGGCAAAGTCCAGGTTGGGCTGTCCAAGGGAAGCCAGAAAAAGAAAATGCACGGCAAAGTCCAGGTTGGGCTGTCCGAAGGAAGCCAGAAAGGAAAATGCACGGCAAAGTCCAGGTTGGGCTGTCCGAGGGAAGCCAGGAAAGAAAATGCACGGCAAAGTCCAGGTTGGGCTGTCCGAGGGAAGCCAGGAAAGAAAATGCATGGCAAAGTCCAGGTTGGGCTGTCCAAGGGAAGCCTGAAAAGAAAATACACGGCAAAGTCCAGGTTGGGCTGTCCGAGGGAAGCCTGAAAAGAAAATGCACAGCAAAGTCCAGGTTGGGCTGTCCGAGGGAAGCCAGGAAAGAAAATGCACGGCAAAGTCCAGGTTGGGCTGTCCAAAGGAAGCCAGAAAGGAAAATGCACGGCAAAGTCCAGGTTGGGCTGTCCAAAGGAAGCCAGAAAGGAAAATGCACGGCAAAGTCCAGGTTGGGCTGTCCGAGGGAAGCCAGAAAGGAAAATGCACGGCAAAGTCCAGGTTGGGCTGTCCGAGGGAAGCCAGGAAAGAACATGCACGGCACAGTCCAGGTTGGGCTGTCCGAAGGAAGCCAGAAAGGAAAATGCACGGCAAAGTCCAGGTTGGGCTGTCCGAGGGAAGCCAGGAAAGAACATGCATGGCAAAGTCCAGGTTGGGCTGTCCGAGGGAAGCCAGGAAAGAAAATGCACGGCAAAGTCCAGGTTGGGCTGTCCGAGGGAAGCCAGAAAAGTACATGCACGGCAAAGTCCATGCTTGGGCTCCTATCATCAGGTTTACCCATGCAGGACTTTGCTGGAGCTCACACAAGTCCGGCAGAGTCCAAGATGGGCAGGTTTCAAGAGGTTTACCCATGCAGGACTTTGCTGGAGCTCACACAAGTTTGGCAGAGTCCAAGATGGGCAGGTTTCAAGAGGTTTACCCATGCAGGAATTTGCTGGAGCTCACACAAGTCCGGCAGAGTCCAAGATGGGCAGGTTTCAAGAGGTTTACCCAGGCAAGACTTTGCTGGAGCTCACACAAGTCCGGCAGAGTCCAAGATGGGCAGGTTTCAAGAGGTTTACCCAGGCAGGACTTTGCTGGAGCATTTTTACACATGTCCGGCAAAGTCCTTGGTTTGCTCACGGTTACCCACCTTGGACTTTGCCGGAGAAAAAAATCGCTCACTCTCCGGCAAAGTCCTAGGGCATTTTCTCCGGCAAAGTCCCAGATTGTCAACCTGCATACCCGGTGACAATAAACTGTCCGGCAATGTACTGTCACCTGCTGGTGCGGTTGGAGGATCTGACGCCGTCTTGTTTGGCGGGCTTTGGGGGGCTACTTTGGGTGGGTCTGGGGGACTGGGCCTACAGGATGGACCCTAGGGAGGGCAGACGACGACCGGTGGGACGGTTCGATCGGAGGGCGGTGGGAGAATTGGTGGGGTTGGGCGGGAAGCCGTGGTCGTTGAGTGGGGAGAAGGAGGCGGAGGAGCTGGAGGAGAGGATGGGCAGGTGGATGGGGAATCGTAGGAAATTGAGTGTGCCCAAGGCGGCGGCGCCGGCTGTGGCGGCTCAAAGTTCAGACTAAAAGAAATGCTGTTTGGCACCTTTTTTCTGAAGCATGCGTACCTTCCATATTAGAAGATTAAAAGTCCCAGAATCAATTAAGGATTGAAACCGAATTATCATCTGCAGTGAGTCACAATTCTTCGTAAAAGCTCAAACAAAGCGAGTCTCCGCTGCGCCAGACTCATATCTTGCAAAAAGTTTGCGCATCCCTAGCGTAGGCGGGTCCTGATAAACAAGGAACAAGCCTAGCGCGAGCACTCACAGAGCAGGCACAAGGCCAGAGTGACATGGCGCTGCCTCCCTGTCCAGAAGACTGGCAAGATCGCCTGCTGGACAGTGCAATTCGGGACTTTCTGAACAAGAAGCTGGGCAAACCGGGCGCCATTTACGTCTTTGATGGGCTTCAAAGCGCCTTCAAGGAGGACACAAAACTCAACGACGCATCTCAGAAGGCCGAGGTTGACTCCGCTACTGTTTTGACAGAGAACAAGTATATGGCGCAAAGCGCAATAGGTGACCGCGGAGCACACCACCATCCTGCTTACAACATGAATGCATGGAATTTTGTTACTCCTAAGGGCAAGTCTGTGGTTACTCATCCATTTTCAAAAGTAAGCACAGATTTGGAATCGTTATATACAACTTGTGAATAAAAAAAACCTAAGTCATCTGTTCAATTCTCAGCCATTCAGCTGTTACTGATTATTGATGCCATTGTTGTGCCTGAAAGTGGCTCACTCAAGAAGAAAAGTCTGTGGTCTTTCACTCATTTTCAAAAGCAAGCACAGATTTGGAATCGCTATGTACGACTTGTGAACAAAAAAACTCAAGTCGTCTGTTCAATTCCCAGCGGTTCAGCTGTTACTGATTATTGATGTCATTGCCATGCGTGAAAGTTGGTCACTCAAGAAAGTAAGTCTGTGGTTTCTCAACCATTTTCAAAAGTAAGCACAGATTTGGAATTGCTATATACAACTTGTGAACAAAAAAACTCAAGTCGTCTGTTCAATTCTCAGCCGTTCAGCTGTTACTGATTATTGATGCCATTGCCATGCATGAAAGTTGGTCACTCAAGAAAGTAAGTCTGTGGTTTCTCAACCATTTTCAAAAGTAAGCACAGATTTGGAATTGCTATATACAACTTGTGAACTAAAAAACTCAAGTCTTCTGTGCAATTCTCAAGATTACAAGAGCTACAGTGCAAAAACTGTATATTGCAATGTTTAAACCATTCTACCCAAAAAAGTAATGTTTCAAATGCTCGGAATCCGGTTCCACCCCTCCAGATGGGGCCAGAACACTCCCGGACTACTTTTTGGGACCGCCCAAAATTTCCTTTCCCAAAATTTTTTTGGAGGCTTATCTTGGCCGTAGCGACCGATAGGGAGCTACTACGGCTACCACCATAAGTCGTGTGCGACCAAGGACTGACAATAGTACCAGGAGTAGGGCGTAGCCGGCGCAAGAACTTCAGAAAAACCCCCGGGAGTGTTCTGACCTTTAGCAAATGTCCGGGAATGGGGTGGAGGGCTCCAGATCTTCCTAAAATAGCATTAGCTTTCAGGAAAAAAAAAGTTTGTCCCAATCCGTTGAGAATTCGGTGAGGACCAGCATTTCCAGAAATATATATGAGGACAAAAGTTTAGTAACCTCTATAGACCGCGGAGCGGCCCTTCGGGCCGCTCCGCGTTAAAAAATGAAAGTATGACATGATACTATTTTTTTGAACTTTTTTATTTTTTTGAACAAATGAGATATCCTTTTCGGATTTAAAAAAAAAATCAATAACGGCGCAGACGACGCAGCTAGTTCTTGAGCATGAGTCACGCCAAGAACACTTGCAACGTGGATAATAATGCAAGTATCTATACCAAAGCTGGCATTCATCGTCCATGCTTGCAGGGAAAGGATACAGATTCAGATGCAGTGAAAGTCCTCGTGAAATTCCTTTTGAGCAAGGATGCATTCTACTTCCGCCACTTCTTGGCCATACTGAACCAAAAAGGACGAGGCTTCGAGTTTGTTTACGCAAGACTGTTGGAATTGCTCTCTGCCGATTCTTACGGATGATTGAAATTGCACTTTGAAGACTGAAGCCTTTGCCTGCTGAGAAGACCGCAGAAGAACACGAAGGCGGCGGAATTTCAACGAACACATCAGGCACCGTGCTGGCAATCGGTGAGCAGACAATCGGTAAATTTATTGTCTGGTATTATTGACTCTTGTGCAGATGCAAAGACGCGGCGCCTGCGGAAAAGTTTGCAGCTGCAACCGCACAACAAAGCCGCATCAGAGGGATTGAATGTTCGTTTTCAACTTTCAGTGTTTTTTATTCGTTTTACTTAAGAAATTTCACAAAACTAGTATAACATGGGGTTCATTTGCACCAAGTGGCTGAACCCATGAGATGAACTGCCGCCCCTTATAATGTGGCCTAGTAAAAAACTCTCTCCAATATTACCTCAGTCAAATAATTAGAAAAAGCTGCTGTGTGATTCCATAAGTCAAACATACACATCAGTTAGTTGATATAAAACGGCTACCCAGTCAGCTAATGTTTCATGAAATATGGGGTCTGGGACTTAGGGGTTTTTTGGGGTGAATACTTAGTACTGCCCCCAGGCCAAGTCCTGGGCGGCAGTTCAAAAATGGCATAATTCGGGTTCTACTGAAGCTTTTTGCATGATTCAAATGCTGTTTAAAAGATAATTTTATGG
>JASANA010005954.1:0-75955 GCA_030248095.1 Ptycholaimellus sp. GST1_10 | reverse complement strand
GGAAACACTTATGTAGTGAAACTTACAAGCAGAGATATTTGTTTCGAGCGTAGCCAAAGTTGGAAAGCCAGTAGGGGTGTGCTTTTGGCAAATTCATTGAGCGTTTTATTTACTGCAGATTTGCTAGTATCGTTCAGCTGGTTTTTAAACCTTGGCACAAAAATCAAGTGGGAAAGGAAATAGAAAAATCAATTGTACCTTTCACGCAATACGCAGGTCCAGACGCTATCCTCATGGCGATTTCGCGTGATCTTTTCCATATCTCCTATTTCACCAAGAAGTTGAACTGATAAAGCAAAGAAAAGCGAATTTTGCTGTATCCAGGTAGAAATGTCAATATTCTATTAATAATTTAATTAACAGAAGTTCGCAAAAAAACAACGGCTAACTAGAAGGTCATTTTTCGATAGATTGGCTGATTGCATAAATTTCACCACTTGCCAAGCGTTTTTCGGAAAGTTGGAAGATTTTAGGTAGTCCAATTCAAAGCCGTATGCCTACAACGATTTAATCATTTTGAAGGTAATCAAAATGTATGTGATTATACTTCTGGGAAATCGTCAACATTTTGAAAAGGGGTGTCGCTTTCTTGCAAACCAAAAAATAGTCCATCAAAATTGGTCAGCCATGTATGCCAAATTCCTGTCAGTCACTTTGCAGTTATTGGCAAAAATGCCATCAAAATGACGAAAAATAAGAGAAAAACATCTTAGTGAATTTGAAGGCTAGGTCCTACACTTTAAAAAATACTTCTCGTGTGCTATAGATATACCTCTTGGAAAGAACATAAAAGGATTAATAGGAAGGCATATAGTGAGAGGAGGAAGGGAAATCTCGGTCTGATGTAGCATACTGGATGTGTAAGTGCTCGGTTTGTCTAGGTACTGCTTTGTCTGCAATTAATGAGCCATCAAAAGTTTAAAATTCCATTGAATAAAAACATAACTAGGTGATACGTGTCTTCAATGGTAACGGCAGCTGATGCTAGAATAACAATAACCCTGTAATTGAAGTCATCTGGTGCTTTTAAATGAAAAAACACAGCATTGTACCACATGACGTTTTCTAAGTGCCAATTTTGTGCTTTGAGAAAAGCAAAGCCATGCATAGGCGTGGGTCGAATAAATTCTTCATTAAAAAAAGCCCTTAGGTTCTTTTTTTCCTGTAACTGTTTTTTCTTCGCCTCCGAGTACATTTTAAAAAATATCTGAGTTCTATTCCGTCTGCTTTAGCATGCCAGCGACAAAAAGAAAAACCAGACCGTTCAATCATCATTGAAGCCATTTGTCTTGTGTCTAGTCACGACCAGACATACAAAAAAAGGCGAGGCATGTTTTGCCCCCCTATAGGGGGGGTCATATCCGGATATGCCCCCCTCTGTATCCGGATACAGCCCCCCCTATAGGGGGGGTCGTATCCGGATATGGTCCCTCTCTGTATCCGGATATGGCCCCCCTCTATACAGGGGGGGGTAGTACATTCTCGTACACCTAACTTTGAAAATTTATTTCTCCAGCCCACCATAAGCTAGAGAGCTAAAATTTGGTATGAAAGTAGGTCCAACCCTCCTTGGTTTGCATAAAAATTTGCGGCTCATTTCATTGCATAGAACTTGAGAAACAGACAATTTTGTAAGGTCACTCAAAAATCGATACACATCGTCAGTGAATTTTATTTTCACCTGATTTTGAGGCTTGATTTCTCAGCCCCATCTAAACCGTTTGGGCCCAAAATTTCACACAATTTGGGTCAAAGTGTCCTTAACTTACATATAAATTTTTGTCTCTCTATGTTCTCCCTGTGGTGAGAAACAGCTTTCGGAGTACACCACACTTTTCCCCCTTTCCTGTGGTTGGAGAATGGAGAAGCTGGAGAATTCTTTGAAATCAAAGAAAAAAGAAAAAGTGGTTTTATTTCGAAAGCTATTTCTCACCACAGAGAGCACGTAGAGAGACAAAAATTTATATGTAAGTTAAGGACACTTTGACCCAAATTGTGTGAAATTTTGGGCCCAAACGGTTTAGATGGGGCTGAGAAATCAAGCCTCAAAATCAGGTGAAAATAAAATTCACTGACGATGTGTATCGATTTTTGAGTGACCTTACAAAATTGTCTGTTTCTCAAGTTCTATGCAATGAAATGAGCCGCAAATTTTTATGCAAACCAAGGAGGGTTGGACCTACTTTCATACCAAATTTTAGCTCTCTAGCTTATGGTGGGCTGGAGAAATAAATTTTCAAAGTTAGGTGTACGAGAATGTACTACCCCCCCCCTGTAGGGGGGGGGCCATATCCAGGCTGGCAAATTTTTGTTCTATGGTGTTCTTAGCGCAATTGGTCTAATGTTATTTTTTTGTATTTTGTGGTAAAAATGGCGCATTCTGAAAAGAAATTTTGGTCATGATAGATAATAAGAATAAGAGCAGAGAGAAAGCATTTTACAGGGTCATTTTTCTAACACCTACTTTTTGCGCGGCCGAAGGCCGCCTGCCGCGGAGGGCAGGGCAGTCAGAGCTCCGGAGGCCGGAGGGCATGGGTGCGGAGGCCCCGGAGCGTAGCCTAGCATGCGAAGCATGCTAGGCAAAGCGTAGGGGCCGTAGCACCCGTGCCCGGCGGCCGGAGGAGCTCTGGCGCCCTGCCCGGAGCGGCGGGCGGCCAAGGCCAGCTTAAGCAGTTACCCCATTTTTGCGTCCGTCTGTCCGCATATATATATATATATATATATATATATATATATATATATATATATATATATATATATATATATATATATATATATATATATATATATATATATATATCTTATTATATCTTATTATATACGGGTGATGCCATTTTGGGGATGGCCTTGGCGCCGTATGGTTTCTAATCAAATCGTGGCACATGATAGCTTTTTGGATAGATCTCAGTGAGTTCTTTAACATATGTAGGGAAGTCCTCGCCATTTTTCCATTGAAAAAAATTGTGATTGAAAACGTTCTCAATTTTGGCCATTTTTAACTTTGAAACTTGCTTGCTCATCCAATTTTTGACTTTTCTTGTCGGACTTTTTTTTCAATTCAAGGCAAAACAATTGTGTTTAAGATCATGTATTTACTTTTTCACATTTTACAAATAATAATATTGAAAAATTGCATTGAGTGAAGTCAATTTTCGCGATTTGGGCTCTACTCAGTGAGCTGATGCTGCAAGATATTCATAAGTAAGAATATGCAGATGTTCAATTCCAGAGGTCAAGTTGACTGTGTGCGAGGCTAACAGTCATAGATCTTTTTAACTTGCATTTCTGATCAGTGGATGTTCCAATCTTCCAAAACTGGTTGAATTTAACATTTTGACTTTTGTTGAGATATAAAATTAATTTCATTTCAGCAAATAATATTGATGCCTGGGATCAACAGACTCGATTCATTGCTTTTGAAAGAAGAAATAAAAAGAATGATGTGATTTCATATGATGTGAAGAAATGAAGTGTGGCCGCGCGAAGCGCGGCCACTGACCCATATTACTAGTATATATATATGTGTGTGTGGCATGCCCGTACTCCGCGGTTTTCCAACGAAATTGGCTGATTTTTTGCATGAAGGTCCGCCTAGGCGGTGCCTCGGGACCATTTTTGGTGCTTGGCGTAATTTTTTGAATTTCACCCAAAACTCAATTTTTTGATGTTTCAAAATACGAAAAATCGTAAATCAGTGGTATTTCAATGGAATTAGCTGATTTTTGGCAGATACGTCCGTCTAAGTAACATTTCGAAGCTGGCAAAAGGAATTTTTGAAATATTTATTATTTCTTGATTTATAGTCAAAAAACAAAAATTTTGATGTTTCAAAAATTTGAACATGCATAAGTCTTTGGTTTTTCAATGAAATTAGCTGATTTTTGGTATTTACGTCCGGGATAGTAATATCTTGAAGCTGGCGAGAGAAATATTTGAAATATTTAGTATTACTCGATTTATAGTAAAAAACCGAAAATCTTGATGTTTCAAAAATTTGAACATGTATAATTCATGGTTTTTCATTGAGATCGGTTGAATTTTGCCATGAATTTTCATCTAGTTGTTGTCTTGAGGTGAGGCCGCGCATCTTGGCAACAGCCGAGAACACCTTGTTTCACCTTTGGAGCACCTGGAAATCGAATTTTGATCAGTTTGAACCAAAATTGTTTCACTAGTCCCAGACTATTATATATCATTTGAACATTTATCCCATCAAACATCGATCAATAAATTGAAAATTTCATGCCAAAAAATTCGAATATGGAGACCAATTGCACCAATAAAATGTCTCACAAGCAGATTTGTACATTTGAACAATCTTGAGACCAATTGCAATTGAACACCTTAGGACCAAAATTTGCCAGCCTGGATGTGGCCTCCCCTATAGGGGGGCTGTATCCGGATATAGAGGGGGGCCATATCCGGATACAGAGGGGGGCCATATCCGGATATGACCCCCCCTATAGGGGGGGCTGTATCCGGATACAGAGGGGGGGCATATCCGGATATGACCCCCCCTATAGGGGGGTGAAACATTCCTGAAAAAGGCTTGATATGGGAATAAAAACCTGACTAGGTATTTTATGAGAAAAACCTTCTTCAAGAATGAAAACAGCTTAAATTTTAGATTTTGAAAATATGTTCTTTAGCACAATTGCAGATTGCAATTACAATTACAGATTGCAATTACAATTACAGATTACAGATTACAGATTACAGAGCTTAGAAGTACGCGGATTCCGCATGAACTTAGATTAAAGGCCGCGCAACTGAATCTATAGGCTGCATTTTTTAATGCCAAAGGAAAAATGGAAAATTCATGTTGAGGCTGAAGGTAAATTGTGTAGTGTTCTGCTCGTTCTGCTCTGCTTTATTCAGTTAACCATCCTCACAAGCTATGATTTCTTAAATTTGAGTGATCACTAGTACAAATCCTTCCGACATCACAGAATAGTCTGTGCCATATTTGATTGTTAATCCAGGAGAAATGTCATAATATGTTCCATTGTCGATGAGTCCAGTGAGCCTGAATGTTGGTTGACACACCATGCAACCATCTGCATTACTGGACAAGCTTACTGGACTCCGGTGTTGGCTCCGCTCATAAGCTGGACATAGTCAAAGAAATACTCCGTATTAAACGTTCTAATGGTCACTCTATAAGATCCAACTGGGGGAAATATCCAAAAACACTCCTATCAGCTTTAATATTTACAATTTGTTCACCGTTTGAAAATGTTTACGAGGTTGTGGCCCGGCGGCGGTGACGCAATGACTGTTGGAGCAAATATTATTTCGCCATCCAATTCAGAACAATTACCATCCCCAGGTTTCATAGCAGTCGATGCTAGCGGAAGCGATAATTCTAGAATGGAGACGAACAAGACCCAACCATCGCTCAATACAGTTTCATCAGTTTCGTATATAATAGAAAATGACGCAGCGGTTGCATTGATTTCAAACGTTGTGCTTCTGTTGATTTGACCCGTAAGGGTGTATGCCTAAGAATCCCTTTTCTCAATACGCATCCCTGAATGTGATATTCTGTTTTACATCATTTGCAGATAAGTAAACGAAGTCATAGTTGGTTTCAACATTGAATTTAAGGAAATAAATAGTGTATGTGAAGCCTGAAGGAAACGTCCATCGGCAGACCTAGAATTTTGTCTCTATTTTACGAATCATAAAATACTAGGTACTAGGTTGTTTGAATTTGGCGGAGATGATATGACTAAAGGTGCGTATACTGACGGTATCGTATGATTGGGGCAATTGCCAGATCCTGGTTTAAGTTCGGGTTGCTCGGAGTTTGTATGATACATCGGCAGAGGCGATGTATCCACAAGTGGTGCTATAATTAGGACCCAGCCTTTACCCAGATTTGAAAAATCTGTAGTATAAATAATCTCTACTTCTGAAATGAATTCGAATCTGATTGGCCTGTCAAATGTTCCAGTTAATCTGAAATATTGTTAACATTATTTTCTCCTGATGTAAAATCAAGTTTAAACCTTATAGTTTCATAATCATAAGAATAATAATCACTATCATAAATTCGTAGCTGTAGGCTGTCAAAGTTTGGTTCAACTTCAAAGCTGACTATAGTTATTTCATATTTTGTGGCACTATTAAAAACCCATCTACAATCCTGTAAAAAGAGGAGCTTGTGAATTGTTAAAAATAAATTGGCAAACCAAATTATGTTTTGCTGAAGGCGACCAGAAAATGAATGGGAGAAGTATCTCTTGATAATATTGATAATAATCGGAAGATGGACACTCTGGAAATATGTACTGGGGATCTGATTCACCATGTCCAGGTGACAAAGCTTGCACCAATGCAATACTTCCAGGTGATTCTTGCTTTGTAACAATTATTATCCAGCCACCGCTTAGCGTGGAAAAATCCGTTGTAAATATAACGAATAAATTATAGATTACAGCGCTGACGTAATATGCAGTTCCTTTATCAATGCTCCCGGTCAAGCTGAAATATTGTGAATAAGCATCGTTCTTGTTGCCGATAAGCTTTGGTCTTAAAACTTATGGTGAGTAGAACCTGCGACCAAATGAACAAAGTCGTAGTTGTTTTCGGTATTGAAACTTACTATAGCGACCGTATATACATTGCCAGGTGGAAACACCCAAAGACATTCCTCAACACGTTTTACAAGGTATTCTCGGCTATTGCCAAGATGCGCGGCCCTTGTTCCAAGTAAGCAACGTTATAATCCATGCATAAGAATCACTTCTAGTCAAAATCAGCTGGTTTAATTCAAAAGCCTTAAACATATGCTTGTTCGAATTTTTTAAACATCAAAATTTTAGGTTTTTGGCCACAAAGCGAAATATTACAACTTTGTTTCATAAATTCCTTTTAACAGCTTCAAGACACCACCTAAACAAGCCTAACTGCCAAAATTGAGTTAATTTTTTTGGAAAACTTGGGATTTATAGATGTTTGAATTTTTGAAACATCAAGATTTTGGTTTCTTGACTATAAATCAAGAAATAATAAATTTTTCAAAAATTCCTTTTGCCAGCTTTGAAATGTTACTTAGACGGACGTATCTGCCAAAAATCAGCTAATTCCATTGGAAAACCAGTGATTTATGAATTTTCGTATTTAGAAACATCAAAAAATTGAGTTTTGGGTGAAAATCAAAAAATTTCTCCAAGCCCTAATAATGGGGCCAAGGCATCACCAAGGCGGACTTTCATGCGAAATTTCAGCTAATTTCATCGAAAAACCAGTGCTTTACGATTTTTAGTGCTTTGAAACATCAAAAAATTGAGTTTTGGGCGAAATTCAAAAAATTACGCCCATCCCAAAAAATGGCCTGGAGATACCACCCAGAAGGACCTTCATGCAAAAAATTAGCCAATTTCGTTGAAAAACCACGGAGGCCCGGCCCCGGAAAGACACATATATATATATGCGGACAGACGGACGCAAAAATGGGGTAACTGCTTAAGCTGGCCTTGGCCACCCGCCGCTTCGGGCAGGGCGCCAGAGCTCCTCCGGCCTCCGGGCACGGGTGCTACGGCCCCTACGCTTCGCCTACCATGCTTCGCATGCTAGGCTACGCTCCGGGGCCTCCGCACCCATGCCCTACGGCCTACGGAGCTCTGACTGCCCTGCCCTCCGCGGCAGGCGGCCTTCGGCCGCGCAAAAATTACGCTTAGCTAATGAACCAGAGGACTGTTTTTGCGAAATTCTTTTCAGATTAAGAGATATTGGCAACAATTTAATAGGAGTAAAAATTCATAGCTTCAGAATGGTTATATTATTATGAAATTTACGTCCAAAATTACATAAGTGCAGCTGTTTTTGAGGCCAAGAGACTGCATTAAAACATGAACAGAAAGCTGGAATGTTAACAAAACATTGAAAAAAGGATAAAAACTGAATTTTTTACCAAAAAGTTGATGTTTAGGCCTTAAAACGCGGAAAGCGCGAAAAATGGTAGATTTACAGCTTTTTGCTCTGATTTACCCTAGAAACGTTAGGATCTACACTCCAGAGGTTACCCAAGTTTCTGCAACACCGTATGGACAGTCGGACAGTAGGACATTCGGTGTGCGCCTTGTTTTAGAATAACTCTTGAAATAATGCACCTAGAGAGATCTCAAAAAGCACCCCAAACAAGTCGATGACGACACATCGATTGAGCCTGTTTGCAGCTCCTATAAAGTTCTATTTTGGCGAGTTTCGGTCACAAAGATGATGCTCTTTCCTACGCAATCGGATTCATAGCGATTGGATTTTACTATAAGGAACAAAAGCCTTATCAATTTTTAGATTTAGCACTAACCTCGAAAACGTACACCTAAATTGAAAAGAGAAGCTGGGCGCTGACGGTCGCCCTGCTCCCTCACGCCATCCCAACTAAATGTTTCCTTTATGTAAGCACACCCCCATGCTGACACTGCTAAAGCTGCGTTTGCGCCAGCCCAATTGAGCAATTGAGCGTACTAAATGATTTGCGGCAGGGGGCGATGCAATAAGAGCAGGTGCAATGAGAGGCTGAGCAGGGCTGCGACATTGGCCAGTACCAGGTTGTATCTCTGTGCCTTCTGGCGGCAGGAGTGTTTTAGGTTTTTTTATTGAAGTTAGTTTTGACGCATTCACACGGAGTTCCCATTGATTATCAACAGACAGTCCATTTTGACGAAATTCCACTGAGCATTTGCCAGTTATTTCATACTTGGTTCCAGATTCAACATGACCCATCAATCTTCAATTTTTAGAGGGCTCGAATCTTTCAAGGATTTGTGCGATTCAAACTAACTCGCGATCCCTGGAATTTGATTTTAATACCAAATAGCTATTTACGGAAACATTAAAATGGATGACTGTGAAAACGTAAGTAAAGCCACCGGAAAATGCCCATTTGCAGGTCTTAAAGAAAATAACATAATTTATTAACCGGGAACTAAAACACTACTTTTTTCTCTGTAGAAGGTGAATTTATTATAATTGGAGTGTATAACAGCAATGGTTTTTGGAAAGAAGGACAATAATCATTCCTTGGCTGCAGGGTTGATTTTGACAATGACAGATTTTTTATTGAATAAACCACATTTATTTCTACTTCCCAACGTTTGCTAGGTGCAGAATCATTTGTATTATGACTTATAATAATATTGCAAGTCTCATCATCTACATCATACATCGTCTCTGACTCATTTTGTTGCAAAAATCTAAAATATGTTTACAAACACATTTGAAAACTCAAATCAAATAACTTTTTCCACCTGTGGTTGACGAAATCCAATGCCCAATTATCAGTTTCATTGCTAGAGGAAATTTTGTCAACAAAAAAGTATCCAGGGGGAAACACCCATTTGCAAACCTGTAATCTCATAAATTGTTGACCACGTGATGTGGCAGCAAAACTCAAAGCAACTTGCAATGCCAGAGTTTATCACTGTAGGGCATGGCACCTTAGCCAGCATGCAAAGCATGCTTTGCAAGGCGCAGGGGCCAGTGCACCAGTGCCCGGAGGCAGGAGGAGCTCTGGCGCCCTACCCAAAACGTCGAGCGGGTAAAAAAAAGAAAATCCCATTCAAACCGAAAAATAAAAAAAGAAATTTTAGAAAGGGCCAGTATGAAAAAGAATGCCTTCTTTGACGTCTTTCTTCTGACTGGGATACATTTCCTCTCTATTTCAACTGATACATAATTTTTTTACGGCATGTCTTTGTTTGTGTTTTCCTACCATGAAAAAAACCTATTGCTTCCTCGTTACTTGTTCTCATTGCACTGTAAAGTCAAGTCTCTGAACTAGCTTAGGAAATTCTCCCATAGGCATCACCTGCACTACAATAAATGATTCAGAGGATATCAAGTTCGTTGAGGATGCTGTTCAGCCCCCTTCCAGTTATTATATAGGGTATGCGGACAGACGGACGAAAAACTTGGTAACTGTATAAGCAGGCCACTACGGGCAGGGCGCCAGAGCTCCTCCGACCTCCGTGCATGGGCGCTACGGCCTCTACACTTCGCTTAACATGTTTCGCAGGCTAGGCTACGCTCCGGGGCCTCCGCGCCCATGCCTTCCAGCTACCGGAGCTCTGACTGCCCTACCCACCACGGCAGGCGGCATTTTTGGTCGCGCAAAAGGTTATATCATGAAATTGCTTTGAGGCCATCATTATTAACCATTTGCCTTTTTGAAGCTACCAATTTTGTAGAAGCAGCGGAAGCGTTTTGATCGGAGGCTTTAAGTTGAACAGCACTAATTGTTAATGCCATAAAGCTATCCGATTTCGCGTTTTTTTCCTTCAATATCGTCTTTTCAAAAGTTATTTCAATCATCAAAAGTATGAAAAAAACTTTTACTTAAATTAACTTTGCCTTTTTGCCTTTTCATCGCAATTGCCTACATATATTTAAAGAAATAATACAATTTATTGCAGCAGCGATAATATTTTAAATTCTACTCGCCAAAAATACCAATATTGAAATTAGAGTCTATTTTGTCTTCTTATGCACTATTTTGCTGCAAAAATTTAATTATTATATAGTGGGTTATACTAACCCAAAAAATATCTCTTATCTATATTTTACCTGCGATTGAAGTAGGGGAAATTTTTTATTTAGCTTAATTTGAATTCTACTTGCAACTGAAGTGGATGAAATTTTTTCTTAGCAAGAAAATAAGTTTTATATCTTAGAGTGTGAACTTTGTGCACTGTAAAATTATCGTCAGTCCAATGTAAAACTTGATTAATTAATGATAAGAGAGCACCTTACTTTAATGGCAATCGATTTGGTAAAAATTTAGTTGGCTCCCAAATTTTTTGCAGAATTTATCCATTAGTTGAAATATAATTTTTCTCAAGTTCAAAATATGTACATAGAATTAGACCAAGGCATATTTTTATAACCAATTGCAATTAATTGCAATGGAGATAGGTAGCAGAGACAGTTGAAATTTTTTTGCTATGCATAATTTTTATACATTTTACTTTTTTCAGGAGCTCAGATTTTATATATATATTAGTATTTTGGCCAGGTGCTCTCTTATCATTAATTAATCAAGTTTTACATTGGACTGACGATAATTTTACAGTGCACAAAGTTCACACTCTAAGATATAAAACTTATTTTCTTGCTAAGAAAAAATTTCATCCACTTCAGTTGCAAGTAGAATTCAAATTAAGCTAAATAAAAAATTTCCCCTACTTCAATCGCAGGTAAAATATAAATAAGAGATATTTTTTGGGTTAGTATAACCCACTATATAATAATTTCATCCACTTCATACAGGGGCAAGGCCCCTATGCATGGAGACGAAGATGGGGTTGGTGATCAGCTGCTTGTTCACCACGGCCAGGTGGAAGCCCACTAAAAACATACCATAATCTACATCCCAAATTACCTATATGATGCTAATTGTAGGGTCAAAACCCTTTAATATGCCTCCAGATGAAGTTGATGATGGGCTGCTTGTTCACCACGGCCTAGTGCAAGCCCATGGAGACCAGCTAGAAGCAAAGGGCTGCCAGGATCATAATCTACGTCCAAAATTACCTACATGATGCTATTTGTAGGCACAAAAACCCTTTAGAATGCTTCAAGACGAAGTTGATGATGACCTGCTTGTTCACCACGGCCTGGTGGAAGCCCATGAAGACCAGATAGAAGTAAACTGGCGCCACAATCGTATTCTACGCGCAAAGTTACCTATATGGTGCTGTTTTTTTAGATTAAAAACCATTTACAATTCCTCAAAATGAAGTTGATGATGACCTGCTTGTTCACCACGGCCTCGTGCAAGCCCAGGGAGACCAAATAGAAGCAAACGGGTGCCACCATCATAATTTACGTTCAAAATTACCTATATGGCGCTGTTCTATTGGCAAAAAACCCTGTAAAAAGCATAAATATAGAGGTGGAAATGAAAAACATGCAAAAAAACCACCAAAAACTGAATTTTTACCCAAAAAGTTGATGTTTCGACCTAAAAAACGCGGAAAATGCCCAAAATAGAGGTGCCATGACACTCAGCGGTATCGATTTACCCTAGAACCGTTGAGATATAAGCTCCAGAGGTTGCCCAAGTGTCTGCAACACTTGCTGGACGGACGGACGGTCGGTCGGTCGGTGTGCGCCCGGACACCGGACATTTTTTGACCGCGGAGCGGCCCGAAGGGCCGCTCCGCGGTCTATAGAGGTTACAGAACTTTTGTCCTCATATATGTGTATATGTGTATATGTGTATATATATCTGCAAGTGCTGGGCATGGGCGAATTCTCAACGGATCTGGACATACTTTTTTTTTGACCGCGGAGCGGCCCGAAGGGCTGCTCCGCGGTCTATAGAGGTTACTCAACTTTTGTCCTCATATATATATATATATGTATATCTGCAAGTGCTGGGCACGGGCGAATTCTCAACGGATCTGGACATACTTTTTTTTCCTGAAAGCTATAATGTGCCGCTTGGATCCTGGGGGGTGGAGCTGGTGCCGGACCATTAGAAACATTACTTTCCTGAGTAGGAAAAAGTTTTTCCCGAAAATTACCAATTTCCTCTGTAGCATCTGAACGGCTGAGAATTGCACACAAGACTTGAGTTTTTTTGTTCACAAGTCGTAGATAGCGGTTCCAAATCTGTGCTTACTTTTGAAAATAGTTGAGAAACCACAGACCTACCCTCTTGAGTGACAAACTTTCACGCACTGCAATAGCATCAATAATCAGTAACAGCTGAACGGCTGAGAATAGAACAGAAGACTTGAGTTTTTTGACCGCGGAGCGGCCCGAAGGGCCGCTCCGCGGTCTATAGAGGTTACTAAACTTTTGTCCTCATGTGTATATATATGTGTATGGGTATCTGGAAATGCTGTCCACGGGCGAATTCTCAACGGATTGGGACAAACTTTTTTTTTCCTGAAAGGTAATGAGATTTTAGGAAGATCTAGAGGGGTGGAACCGGTTTCCGAGCATTTGAAACATTACTTTTTTGGGTAGAAAGGTTGAAAATTTGGGTATGCTGTAAAAGGCTCAATTCTCAACGGATTGGGACAAACTTTTTTTTCCCTGAAAGGTAATAAAATTTTAGGAAGATCTGGAGGGGTGAAACCGGTTTCCGAGCATTTGAAACATTACTTTTTTGGGTAGAAAGTTTGAAAATTTGGGTATGCTGTAAAAGGCTCAATTCTCAACGGATTGGGACAAACTTTTTTTTTCCTGAAAGGTAATAAAATTTTAGGAAGATCTGGAGGGGTGAAACCGGTTTCCGAGCATTTGAAACATTACTTTTTTGGGTAGAAAGTTTGAAAATTTGGGTATGCTGTAAAAGGCTCAATTCTCAACGGATTTGGACAAACTTTTTTTTTCCTGAAAGGTAATGAGATTTTAGGAAGATCTGGAGGGGTGGAACCGGTTTCCGAGCATTTGAAACATTACTTTTTTGGGTAGAAAGGTTGAAAATTTGGGTATGCTGTAAAAGGCTCAATTCTCAACGGATTGGGACAAACTTTTTTTTCCCTGAAAGGTAATAAAATTTAAGGAAGATCTGGAGGGGTGAAACCGGTTTCCGAGCATTTGAAACATTACTTTTTTGGGTAGAAAGTTTGAAAATTTGGGTATGATGTAAAAGGCTCAATTCTCAACGGATTTGGACAAACTTTTTTTTTCCTGAAAGGTAATGAGATTTTAGTAAGATATGGAGGGGTGGAACTGGTTTCCGAGCATTTGAAACATTACTTTTTTGGGTATAAAGGTCGAAAATTTGGGTATGCTGTAAAAGGCTCAATTCTCAACGGATTTGGACAAACTTTTTTTTTCCTGAAAGGTAATGAGATTTTAGGAAGATCTGGAGGGGTGGAACCGGTTTCCGAGCATTTGAAACATTACTTTTTTGGGTAGAGAGTTTGAAAATTTGGGTATGCTGTAAAAGGCTCAATTCTCAACGGATTTGGGCAAACTTTTTTTTCCTGAAAGGTAATGAGATTTTAGGAAGATCTGGAGGGGTGGAACCGGTTTCCGAGCATTTGAAACATTACTTTTTTGGGTAGAAAGGTTGAAAATTTGGGTATGCTGTAAAAGGCTCAATTCTCAATGGATTGGGACAAACTTTTTTTCCCTGAAAGGTAATAAAATTTTAGGAAGATCTGGAGGGGTGAAACCGGTTTCCGAGCATTTGAAACATTACTTTTTTGGGTAGAAAGTTTGAACATTTGGGTATGCTGTAAAAGGCTCAATTCTCAACGGATTTGGACAAACTTTTTTTTTCCTGAAAGGTAATGAGATTTTAGTAAGATATGGAGGGGTGGAACTGGTTTCCGAGCATTTGAAACATTACTTTTTTGGGTATAAAGGTCGAAAATTTGGGTATGCTGTAAAAGGCTCAATTCTCAACGGATATTGACAAACTTTTTTTTTCCTGAAAGGAAATAAAATTTGAGGAAGATCTGGAGAGGTTTGACAAGTCCCGGAGCATTTGAAACATAACTTTTTTAGGTAGAAAGGTTGAAAAATGGGGTATGTTGAGAGCTCCGCGGTCACCTATTGCGCTCTGCGCCATATACTTGTTTGTTCACAAGTCGTATATAGCGGTTCCAAATATGTGCTTACTTTTGAAAATGGTTGAGAAACCACAGACTTACCCTCTTGAGTGACAAACTTTCATGCATGGCAATGGCATCAATAATCAGTAACAGCTGAACGGCTAAGAATTGAACAGAGGACTTGAGTTTTTTTGTTCACAAGTCATATATAGCGATTCCAAATCTGTGCTTACTTTCGAAAATGGTTAAAAAACCACAGTCTTACCCTCTTGAGTGACAAACTTTCATGCATGGCCGTGTCATCAATAATCTGTAACAGCTGAACGGCTAAGTATTGAACAGAGGACTTGAGTTTTTTTGTTCACAAGTTGTACATAACGATTCCAAATCTGTGCTTACTTTTGAAAATGGGTGAAAAACCACAGACTTATATTCTTAAGTGACCATCTTTCTTTTATGGCAATGGCATCAATAATCAGTAACAGCTTAACGGCTGAGAATTGAACAGAGGACTTTGGTTTTTTCACAATTCGTAAATAACGATTCCAAATCTGTGCTTACTTTTGAAAATGGGTGAGTAACCACATATTTGCCCTTTGGAGTGACAAAATTCCACGCATTCATATTGTAAGCTGGAAGGTGGTGTGCTCCGCGGTCACCTATTGCGCTTTGCGCCATATACTTGTTCCTGAAAGCTATAATGTGCCGCTTGGATCCTGGGGGGTGGAGCTGGTGCCGGACCATTAGAAACATTACTTTCCTGAGTAGGAAAAAGTTTTTCCCGAAAATTACCAATTTCCTCTGTAGCATCTGAACGGCTGAGAATTGCACACAAGACTTGAGTTTTTTTATTCACAATTTATGTATGCTGGTTCTAAATCTGTGCTTACTTTTGAATTTGGTTGAGAAACCACAGACTTTTCCTTTTGAGTCAAGAATTGTCATGTTGAATGGCTGAAAATTGCCCACAAGACTTGAGTTTTTTTGTTCACAATTCATAACTGCTGATTCTAAATATGTGTTTACTTTTGAATTTGGTTGAGAAACCACAGACTTTTCCTTTTGCTTAATTTTAGGATTTTGCTACATGTTAAGATGCTCCGCGGTCACCTATTGCGCTTTGCGCCATATACTTGTTTTAAAAAGTTTTTTGGAAATAACTTTTTTAATAAGCCTCAAAAAAATTTTGTCCAAAAAGGACCCCCCACAATTCGACCACGGCGCGTCGATTGAGCCTATTTGCAGCGTTCTCCGACGTCTGTGTGACGAGCTACAGCCTGCCAAACTTTGGGAAAGCTGCAATTGGTTGTGTTGCTCGATAAGAGGGGCTTGGCGCTACCGCTCCGCTAACGCTCCGCTCGCGCAAGCCCAATTATAAAAGATAAAAAAAGGATGCTTTTTCTTTCATTTACCTATTAAGTTTTGAGTGGGGTAACCAAATTTTTGGAAGCCAAGCCAAAAAAAAGCCCTAAGATATTGTATACAAGACCAAAATGATACATCATGAGAATGTTTATGCATTTTTAATCTTCAAAAAGATGATTAGCGTGGATATTAGCGTGGCGTGGCGTGGATGAAGAATAATTGAAAATTCACGTCGCTTATCAAGCTGTTTGTTATTTTTATAACAAGGGCAAAAAGCATTTGAAACGAATGAAACCTTGACGACTCCGTAGATTATGCAGATTAAAATGACCATCAGTACGACAACTCCAAAAGCGATGATTTTGAATGGTGTAAAACGTACCATAATTACAATCTTCAACAAGAAAAACTGACCAGAAAATTGAAGCATTGTTGAATAATTTGTAAGTAAACAAGGTATACTCGGCTATTGCCAAGATGCGCGGCCTTTGGTCCAAATAAAAACCTCAAATAACATTACTATACCACCCATATGAATCACTGCCAAAAGTGAGCTGATTTTATTAAAAACTCAGGGATTTATGGATGTTCGAATTTTTGAAACATCAATATTTTAGGTTTTTGACTAAATATGAAGAGATAATAAACATTTTAAAAAGTCCTTTTCTGAACTTCAATTTACCACCTTGATAGACGTTCATGCCAAAATTCAACTAATTTCATAGAAAAACCATCGATTTATCGATGTTCAAATTTTTGAAACATCAAGATTTTAGGTTTTTCGGCATAAATCAGGAAATAATTAATACTTCGGAAATTCCTTTTGCCAGCTTCAAGATATCACCTTAATGGACGTATCTGCCAAAATTCAGCCAATTTCATTGAAAAACCATCGATTTATGGATGTTCGAATTTTTGAAACATCAAGATTTTAGACTTTTCGCCATAAATCGGGAAATAATTAATATTTCGGAGATTCCTTTTGCGAGCTTCAAGATATCACCCCGATGGACGTACCTGCCAAAATTCAGCCAATTTCATTGAAAAACAAGTGATTTATGAATTTTCGTATTTTGAAACATCAAAAAATTGAGTTTTGAGCGAAAATCGAAAAATTACGCCCATCCCAAAAAATGGCCTGGAGATACCACCCAGAAGGACCTTCATGCAAAAAATTAGCCAATTTCGTTGAAAAACCGCGGAGGCCCAGCCCCGGAAAGACACATATATATATATATATATATGCGGACAGACGGACGCAAAAATGGGGTAACTGCTTAAGCTGGCCTTGGCCGCCCGCCGCTTCGGGCAGGGCGCCAGAGCTCCTCCGGCCTCCGGGCATGGGTGCTACGGCCCCTACGCTTCGCCTAGCATGCTTCGCATGCTAGGCTACGCTCCGGGGCCTCCGCACCCATGCCCTCCGGCCTCCGGAGCTCTGACTGCCCTGCCCTCCGCGGCAGGCGGCCTTCGGCCACGCAAAAATACATGCAACAAGTTTGATATGAAATAGTGCGAAAAGTTTACGCAAAGTGAACACAAAACATGCAGGTTTCGGCTAAGAATGAAGCCTTACCAGCTTTGAAAATCAACAAAATTTGCAAATCTTAACGCTCTTTTACTCCATAAGGCTATGAAAAATAAAAGCGTAGGCATCATATCACTAATGGCATGTCAGAGCCAATACATCAGTGAAGGCGCCAGCTAGACTCTGAAAAACAGTTTTTTAAGCGTCTTGTCTGGATCATATATAATGCTTGCTATCAATCATATCTGCGCTTGATGTGGTTCACATTTTTTGCAAACTACAAATTTGATCAAATTTTGCGTTTGTTTAAAGGATCAATATCCAAAATGACACCTCTTTGATCGAGTTAAAATTTATTTCCTAGTTACAGGCCACCAAGTTACTATTTCGAAGCACATTTAGTTCATTGATTTTTGACGAAAATTTTTATTATAGTGGAGAATAGTGGCAAAAATATCGGTGAAACAGCTCTTTGGGGGTTTTTACGCTTGTAAGTAGTCAACAAGCGACAAACTCAAGGTCCAGGGGCGGAGCTACCTATGGGCATTTTAGGCGAATGCCCCCCCCCCCCCAACGCCATTTCGGGGGGGGGCAACGCCCCCCCCCGAAATGCTTGAACAAATTTTCACTTTAGGCAAAAGAGCCAAAAAAAATTTGCGCTCCGCGCAGTGTTGATAATTTTTCTCATTACATTAGCTAGTGCTTAAGTCATTTATACTATTTTTTCCCAAAATAAATCAAAATTGTGTTTTATGGGCCAGATTGTCAAAGCACATTTTTACTTGGTTTCTGTTTGCCTAAAGATTGTTTGAACTAATTTTCACATTAGGCAAAACAGCCAAAAAAATTTGCGCTCCACGCAGTGTTGATAATGTTTAAGTGTTTGTGTTTAAGTGTTTAAGTGTTTAAGTCTATTTCTTCTTAATTTTTTCCTCAACACACCTCTCCTTCCACTGCGATTTACCTTCACTCTATGCTGATGGGATGAAGAAGCTCTAACTCTCAAACTTGAAGACATGTCCAAACCTCACTCTTATACTTAAATATTCTTATAATCCATTTGTTGGCTAAAAAAATTGGCGCGCTGTGTGTATGGGTTGAAGATGTTGGGTTGAAGCACAATGAGAACTTTGTAATAACTTAAGCAGCCTGCCTGCAACAAGAAAAAAATTGTTTAACACAAATGTTACAGCAATTTAGCCCTGAAATTTTTTCCAAAAAGGAGTGCACAATTCCTTTACAATTTTAAGAGTCATTTTTTCAAAGTTTCTGGTTCCTAGGGGGAGGAGACACCCCTCACCCTAGGACCCTCTCCCCAGGTCGGAGCTTCGCTCCTCCATTTTGCCCCCCCCCCCCCCCGAACGAAAATCCTAGCTCCGCCCCTGTCAAGGTCACAAACAACTGGTCGATCGCTGTTCCGGTGTGGGTCCCGCTGCGCTGAGAATGGCATCCTTGAGTTGGGCGACCATTCTTGGGGCCTGACGTATGGCCTCGAAAAGTCTACTGGCTCCTTCCTTGCTCTCACCGGTGGCTCATTGCTGTGCCTGGTAATGAAGAGAGCCTATCGGGGCACTCTCATTCTGCTCGCCTAGCAGAAGGAGAGAGTTTGCATTGAAAGAGCAACAGAACAGGACGCGGAATAACTGCACTTGGAAGCGGCAAGTTGAACGAGTAGGTTGACGGGGACGAGTTATGGTGAGACGGTAAAAAACTCCTGATTAACTTAGACTGATTTTTCGTATTTCTAACTCTATTAGCAATTATCATTTTATAAAGCTATAATCATCTGTGTTCAACACTTGACGCAACATACAACTTTATCATTGCTTGGACTATAAAGAAATCGAAGGTTTGAATCACATCGTTACGGTTTGAGTTCAGACTGTACATAGCCAGATGCCGCTTTTGGGTGCTTTTCCATCAATTTTGGAACTGAAATCATTTGATACAAAGGTCTTGCTCTGTTTGAAGAGTTGCAGAAACCATGCTCCACACCAGGATGGGTGGCGGCTAAAAGTACCCAAGGCTAAAAGTACCCATGGATAGAAGTACCCATGGCTAAAAGTACCCATGGCTATAAGTACCCACGGCTAAAAGTACCCATGGCTAAAAGTACCCACGGCTAAAGTACCAATGGCGAAAAGTACCTCAGCGAAAAGCACCCATTACGTTTTTTGCCTATTCTATTTGGTATTTTCCCCTAGGGTATTTTTTTCAAGGTCCAGTTTTTCAAAATGTTTCAGCTGTAGCAAAATTCTTCGTCTTTCATGATTTATCCATGATATCCTACCTTGTTAATTATTATTTGTGATGCAAATTTTCTAATTCAGTTTATTTTATTGTAAGTAAAGATACTATTTTGTAATTTCCTTGATGCTTGATGCTAAATTTTGTAAAATATTACCTGAAAAATGAACTTCAAAAAAATAGAAGAGTTTAAAATAGAAGTGACAAAATTGGGCAGAATCATTGAGTAATTTTAATTCACTCTTCCCTGAATAGTGCTTGTCTGCTTTTGAAATAATGAAATTGAAGAAACTTTTTGAATGGACAATGGTAGCTGAAGCAGTTGGGAAAGCAGTACCCTGGAAAAAGTTCCCCAAAAAATGAGGCATAGTAAAAATGGAAAAATTGTGATGGGTACTTTTCGCCGGGGTAATTTTCGCTATGGGTACTTTTAGCCGTGGGTGCTTTTAGCCATGGGTACTATTGCCGTGGGTAGTTTTAGCCGTGGGTACTTTTTACCGGGGTACTTTTAGCCGGGGTACTTTTAGCTACGGTACTTTTAGCCTATAATCCACCAGGATGGTACAAACGACATTTGCCGGTGGCCAGGTTATAATCAAAAGCTTTGCAACAAACCGCAACAAACCCTCTCTCTAATCTCTAAAAAATAAACTATGATACAATAAACGAGACCCTGAGGCTCGAAATGGGGTAGGTGAGAAGGAGAGGGAGAGGCATCAATAGATGTCGTCTTGAAGGTCTTGGGATGCGGTGCAGTTTTGGGCGAAGGTGCCTGGGGGCCCTCGGCCAAAACCGGCACTGCCCCCACGGGGGCCGCGGCCTCGATGGCCCGCTCCCGCCCCACTACCTCCACCTCCTCCTTCGCCAGCCCCAACACCCCAAATCGTGTGGCATGACAAAATGCTTTGATACTGTCGTTTAATTTATCTTTGAGAAATAAAATAGATGACGCAGTAAAATTTTGAAGTTTTGTACACCAAATGAAGAGATATTTGAGGCATAGGATTGTACAATCTAATAAGTTTGGCACAAAACAACCGCCGTCGTACTGCATGGATATTCTACCAGTTCTGGTGCCGAACCTGCACGCCAATGCAATCCTAGGCAGCCTGAAATTTTCTCAAAACTGCTCATGTGACTTTTAATGGGTCTCTAGCGAACTTCTGCCCTAACTTAGAACGTTAAATTTTTGACCGCGGAGCGGCCGGAAGGGCCGCTCCGCGGTCTATAGAGGTTACTCAACTTTTGTCCTCATATATATATATGTATATATATATATATATATATTTCTGGAAATGCTGGTCCTCACCGAATTCTCAACGGATTGGGACAAACTTTTTTTTCCCTGAAAGGTAATGCAATTTTAGGAAGATCTGGAGGGGTGGAACCGGTTTCCGAGCATTTGAAACATTACTTTTTTGGGTAGAAAGGCTTGAAAATTGCAATATACAGTTTTTGCGCTGTAGCTCCTGTAATCTTGAGAATTGCACAAAAGACTTGAGTTTTTTTGTTCACAAGTCGTATATAGCAATTCCAAACCTGTGCTTACTTTTGAAAATGGTTGAGAAACCACAGACTTACTTTCTTGAGTGACAAACTTTCACGCATGGCAATGTCATCAATAATTAGTAACAGCTGAACGGCTAAGAATTGCACAGAAGACTTGAGTTTTTTTGTTCACAAGTCGTATATAGCGATTCCAAATATGTGTTTACTTTTGAAAATGGTTGAGAAACCACAGACTTACTTTCTTGAGTGACAAACTTTCACGCCCAGCAATGTCATCAATAATCAGTAACAGCTGAACGGCTAAGAATTGCACAGAAGACTTGAGTTTTTTTGTTCACAAGTCGTATATAGCAATTCCAAATCTGTGTTTACTTTTAAAAATGGTTGAGAAGCCACAGACTTCCTTTCTTGAGTGACAAACTTTCATGCACGGCAATGTCATCAATAATCAGTAACATCTGAACGGCTAAGAATTGAACAGAGGACTTGAGTTTTTTGTTCACAAGTCATATATAGCGATTCCAAATATGTGCTTACTTTCGAAAATGGTTGAGAAACCACAGACTTGCTCTTAGCAGTGACAAAATTCCATGCATTCATAGTGTAAGTTGAAAGGTGGTGTGCTCCGCGGTCACCTATTGCGCTTTGCGCCATATACTTGTTCATTTTCCAATAATTGGCCATTTTTGTTTAGAATTACCGTCCTCGGCTTGAAGATCTACAAATCCACATTAATTATTCATTTGAGTATACTGAATGACCGAATATATTTGCTAACTCTCAAGGCTCTTAATGAATAAGGACTAAAAATGATCGAAAATCAAAAAATGATAGAAATGAAAATGATTAAAAAAATGAAGGTTATCCTCACCTTGAATGGCCTGGTTTTCCTGATACACAAAGTCTCTGTGCGCAGCTATATCAGTCTTCAAAATACAGCGTTTTGCAATGAGTGTACAGTGACGAGTATACATTTTAGCCTAAACATTCAAAAACAAAGCTGTAGTATCAATATTTCATCTAAAGTTATAGTGTTTCTAGCATTAAGCAAAATTGTTGTCCTCAAATACTTGAGCTTCAAATGTCAAAATCTTGAAAATGTCCACGCCCCAGTATGATGATTTCAATGATTCATATTTAGTTGCTCTTACCGAAAACGAGTTTTTGATGCAAGAATTGGCCAGGTATCACGAACTTTCGTTCCCGAACTTTCGTTCCCGAACTTTCTTTCCCCGAACTTTCGTTCCCAGGAACTTTCGTTCCCGAACTTTCGTTCCCAAACTTGCTCCACGAGTTTGTCGCCTACAACAAAATAATATTCGTACTATTCTGGTTGTTTGATGCATTTCTAAATTGCTCTATTATTTCATAAAATGAAATAAAAATGAAAAATCATAAATCCATGGTTTTTAATGAAATTGCCTGAAGTTTGGTAGGTACGTTCGTTAAAATTATATCTTGAAGCTGGCAACATTAATTTCCGAAATATTTATTATTTCCTGATTTATCACCAAAAACCTTAAGTCTTGATGTTTCAAAAATTAAAACAAGCACAAATTCGTGGTTTTTCAATGAAACTAGCTGAATTTTAACCTGAAAATCCGGTTGCATGGTATTTTGAAGATGTTATAAGGAATTTAGAAAATATTTATTATTTGCTTATTCATGACAAAAAATCTACAATTTTGGTATTGCAAAACTTGGAACAAACATAAATTCATTGTTTGTTAATGAAATCGATTTTTTTGGCCTGAAAATTCGTCTGGGTGATACCTTGATGCAAGGCTGCGCGGGAACGAAAGTTCTTGGGAACGAATGTTCGGGAACGAAAGTTCCTGGGAACGAAAGTTCGTACAACCATTGGCCATGCACTTACTAACCTCAACCCAGACTTTGCAGTTTGTACAACTGGGCCACCAAGTTGCCACTGCTCGGTGCACTGCTGTACTTGTTGAAGCCAGTTTCACTCTCATTCCCGCCCCACTCTAAAAGCAGTCTCTCATTAAATGGCTCAAATCTCTCGGCATATTATGCGGACCAAAAACTATCAAACACTTGACAAACAAAAACACCTATTGCTTTGGCTACCGCATCTTACTGTTGGGCTACATAAGAAAATATAGGCTGCTAGTAATTGCTGCATAGCGCTGGCAGAGCTCATGGCCAAATCTCTTGCAACCTATTGACTGTTCAGCTGAAACTAAAGCTGGCTTATATTTACACCAAAAATGTTGCGCTCATCATGTTTAAAGTCAATGACACATTTAATGGTACACAAAACAAGCGCCCCTTTGAAGTGATGTAAAAAGGAACAACGTGCGTCAGGCAGGCTTGCAGGGCACTGTGGCCATCGCTACCGGCCGCGGGTGCAAAGTAGCAGAAGCCGTTGAGCAAGACTGCCATGGGTTGGGCCAGTCTGGTGCAAGAAGTCTGACTGGCACCTGTTCCATTTGCCATGACATGACTTATGCTATGAATTTCAATTGGCATACAGAATTGGCTGACGGTGTATGTCGAGAGGTTGATTGTGAGCAGACTGATCAAATGAATGAAAGCCATAGTTCACGGGAGAAAAAATGACATTTCTCAACAGCTAAAACATTTGTGTCTGCAAAACTTTGTCATTTTAGGTGGATATAAAAGGAGAATAATAAATAGCTCACTTGAGCGTTTAGAATGGATATGAAACTAAATTAACATCAAGCGATAGAGGTGGTCTAAAAAATGACTGATACAAGGAGTATAGACATCATCCTTTCCGATTCAGCAGAGATTTTGTGCTCGCCTTATAGTCTACAGGTGTTTTGCAGAGATGAAATTGATTTCTGGAAAATGTGTAAAACGCATGATTTACTTCGCCTGCTTTAATTTTGGGTCAGTAAAGCTTTACCGCACAAAATGCTGAGGACGGAAGTTTTTTTGTGCATTTTTTTCTGTTTCAATTGAAAGAGATATTTGAGTCGATATTTTGCATTAGTTGCCAGGAAACCTGGACAAAACACGAGATAGACTGGTACAGAAAAAAGGTGCAGATGAGATGAGAGGTCTGGTACAGGTGCTTCGACCATCCGTCTTATTATCGAGTGGCAAGTTGGGATGGCCTGAGCAAAGCGTAGGAGGAGCGGAGCGAGACCCCAAAGCCGTCAAACAAGTATACAGACGGCTCCAATCCTCCCCTGGGAAGCAAAGGCTTAAAACCCAAAGACAAGGAAATGCCATGAAAACCGTGCCAAAGGCAAGAGAAAATGGAGCAAAGACAAGCTCAAAGCAAGGAAATCACTGACCTCTAGTGTCCGAGATCTAGTACCAGAAAACCCAAAGGGATAAAGCGAGAAAAGAAGCATGAAACGGAATCAGAGAAGCAAAAATGGAGGCGTGAATGGAGAGAAGGAAGAGACGGATGCTACCCTACCGCAGAGGAGTACTCAGTGACGCCGGTATGAGTGCAGGTCAGGGCTGTACTTTTCCTCCTCCCTCACGCCCTCCACCTCTGGTTTGGAAGCTGTCTCCAGCTCCTGGCAAAGTGCTAGGCCAGGCCGAAATCCAGAGGCTTCGGAAGTCCCTGACTGCCCTACCTGAACTCAGCTTAGGCTAGCAGCAAATCTCACAACCAATCTAAAACTATGATAAAAGCTGGGATTGGGGTAGGGGGGGACGATGGTAGGTAGGAGATGCAGGCGGAAACTTGGAGGACTCAGGCAAGCTGCTGCCGACGCAGCCATCGCAGATGACGTGCGCTGGCCCATTCCGCATTGCCTGCAGTCTCTTCCCCGGCAGCTACCTGATCAGCCACAGGGGAAAGGGAACCGGATCCCAATGGAGAGCCAGGGCCCCGCAAGGCCTCTGACTGCTCCACTGGCACTTGAGGAGGAGCGGGAGCTGGGAGCGTCTCTGGCGATTCCGGTCGCTGCTCCTGCTCTGGACCCATCGGCTGCAAATCTTCACCCACCACCATCTGTCCAGCACTGGATACAGGGGAACCGCAAGGGGGTGGCGCACAGGAAGCCTCCTCAGAGGCCTCCAGTGGCACCAGATGCGCGATGGAGCGACGGACCACGTAGCCCTTCTTGTCGATGATGGTGGCGTAGCGGAGGATGCCGGCAGGGTCGGGGAAGACGCCCATCACCCGCACCAGCTTCCAGGTCTGCCGCGTAGTTGCCTCCTTCAGTAGACAGGCGTCTCCCGGCTGGAGCAGGGCGGTGGCCAGCTGTCGACGGCGGGCGGTGGCAGTCAGGTGCTTGCTGCGGAGGTAGGAGAGGTACTCCGTTCTCCAGCGCTGGCCCAGGTCCTTGGCCAGCCGATCCTTGCGCCGTTTGGCCCGGCGGAGGCCAGACTGGAACGTTGTCTCCCCTGGCTCCTCGAAGACGGGCGAGGCCAGGAAGTCGGCCGGGCAGATGGGACTGAAGTCCTGGGGGTCGTCGGAGGCGGTGCAGAGAGGGCGTTGATTGATGCAGGCCTCCACCTTGGCCAGCACCATGATGAAGGTCTCCTCGGAGACGGCCTGGTGCCAGAGCGTAGACTTGAGGCAGTTCTTGAGCAACTTGACGTGGACCTTGCTAGCGCCGTTGGCCCAAGGGGCGCTGACGTCAGTGAAGACGAAGCGGACCGGGTGCCGGCTGGCGAACCCGGAGAGGTCCAGGGATTGCAGGTAGGGGGAGAGCTGCTTGGTGGCGCTGTGGAAGGCTGATGCATTGTCCAGCCAGATGGTGAGTTGGGTGAGGCCTCGCTGACTCCAGAAGCACTCCAACGCACTCACGACCGCGGCCGCGGAGTAGTTGAACAGGAGCTCGTAGTGCACGGCCCTAGTGCAGGAGCAGTTGATGACCAGGACCCAGCGCTTCACCCGTCGCCCCGTGGCCAGCACCGGAAATGGCCCGGCCTGGTCCAGCAGGATGGAAGAGAAGGGCGCGCTGAGCTCCAGCCGACTGGGCGGGAGCTGTCCGTGTCCCGGCTGAGGCGGAGGCTGACTGTGAGCTAGGCGGCAGAGTTGGCAGGAGCGGATGATGTGTGCGGCAGTCTTGTAGCCGGAGGCTGTCCAGAACTTGAGGCGGAAGGTGGCCAGGGTGACGTTGGTGGGGGCGTGCAAACAGCTCTGGTGTTGGTGGAGGATCAGAAGCCTGGTCAGGTCGTAGTCTCACGGCAGCAGGAGAGGTGGGGCGATGGGGGTGAGGGCTCAAGCAAAGCGTCCCCCTACCCGCAGGTAGCCCTTGTCATCCTGGGAAAGGCTGAGCTGGCGCACCTGAGCTTGGGCCCCTCGGAGCCCGGCTGGAATGGCAGCACCCACCAGCAGGGCCAGGAACTCGTAGATCAGACCGTAGGCGGACTGCTGCTCCTCGCGCACCAGGGCCATCAGCATCTCCTCTTTCTCCAGCCAGGGCACCTTCACAGGGTCAGGCACCTCCTCAAAGCATGTGCCCCCATTGAGGGCCGGAGACAGCAGGGAGGCGAAGCGGCGGATGTGAGTGCCCACGTTGAGGGCCTGGGTCAGCTTTGAGAAACGGGCCAACTGCAGGAGTCCTCGCAGGCCGACCGCCCCGGAGTCGTGGCCCTGCCCACCTGGCGTAGACTCATGCCCACCAGCCTGGCTGGTGGAGGAGGCCAAGGTGAGGGGGGCCAACGCTGTCTCCGCGGAGCTATGGGTTTGCACCTCTGTAGAGGAGAAGAGGAGTGCAGAGCCTGCTTTTGCTCCAGACAGTCCAGCAGGGACCTGGAGAGGAGGAGGCTGCATGCTGGAGGGTGAGCTAGGACTTTCCACACCCGGCATCGAGTCGATTCCCCCGGGGGAGTCAACACCCGAAGGCGGAGTAGAGTCAAATCCGGGGGAAGAGGCCTCAGCAGTACTAGTCCCAGCCCCAGCCCCAACAGAGGCAGCGCAACTCTCGTCCAGCATAGCACCCTCTGGCTGCGGCGGTTCCCCCGTGGGGTCCAGCGGTGGCCACGGCCCGCCCTGCCCACCTGGCGTCAAAGCCAGTTCGCCCGCGAGGGCGCCGGCGGCCTGGGTGAGGGAGGCAGGAGGCGGCGGTCGCTTCTGAGCCCATGGTGGCCAGAGCTCTGGAGGAGTCCGGAAGAAGGCGGGGCCATGGAGGAAGGCCGTCCCGCTCGTCAACTCGGACAGGCTCCGGCTCTTCGTAGCCCAGTCGGCGGGATTCTCGGCAGACTGGATGTAGCGGAAGTCTGTGGTAGGACTGTGGGCGAGGATGTCCCAGACTCTGCGCGTCTCGTAGGCCCGGGGAGCTTCACCGGCCTTGAGCCATGAGAGCATGATGGCGGAGTTGATGAGGTGGATGATGGCCGCGAAGGGCCAGAGCTGTCTGGCGACAAAGCCGGCGGCCCTGGCGGCGAACTCCGCACCCCACAGCTCGCTGCGGGGGACCGTTATGAGGATGCCCTTCCTCTCTGAAGGCAGGAGGCAAGCGCGGGCCAGAGCTAGGCGACTCTCCGGCCGTTCCCCCTCTGGCTGGGCGACGTAGATCGCGTAGCCGTAGGCTGTGATAGAGGCGTCTGAGGTGATGAGAAGGAAGCGCCAGCCTGAGCCCGGGAAGAGATGGCGTGGCAGGGAGACCTCCGCTGTCCCCTCCAGCTGAGGCTGGAGACGTAGCCAGTCGGACTCCAGCTCCTCGGGCAGCTTGTCCTCCCAGCCCGTGCAGAGGGCGTGGGCGCGTTGCATCAGCAGGCGGCCTTGGAGCGTCAGAGTGGTGAAGAACCCGATGGGATCGTACACCTTGGCGGTGCCCGAGGCCAGGTGGCGGACGGTGAGGCCAGCGTCCGGGACGTCCTTGAAGTCCAGTGCCGGCACTGACAGGCGGTCGGCTGACAGGTCCCAGACCACGCCCAGGTTCTTGAAGGCGTTGTCGGAGGTGTAGACGTTGGCCGGCAGAGCCTCCCGCACGCCCTGCGCGTTTGAGCCAAAAGAGCGGAGCTGGAAGTCCACCAACTGGAACAGGCGTCGGAAGCCCATGGCCAGCCGCGCCCCGTCAGCCTCCTCGTCGAAGCTGTAGACGAGGTTGTCCGCGTACGTGGCGCCCGGCACGCTGCCCACCTCCGCCGCCGTCAGGCCCCACGACAGGAGCATTTCCGGCGATTCTCGTCGCTCAGCCTCCACCGCCTCCTGGCACAGGAGGCGAAGGCAGCTCTGGAGGAGCCAGGGAGAGGCGTTACATCCCATGATGACGCGCATGTACTGCCAGATGGAGAAGTTGTCGGCGGTAAGGGCCTTGGACTTGTCGGTGGGGAGGACGATGCGCAGGGCCGATTGGTGCTCCGGCCAGACCCGCATCGCGTAGAAGGCCCGGCGGATGTCTGCTGCCAACCCGTAGCGCCCCTTCTGCATGCCCAGCTGAACCTGGAGAAGGTCGGTCAGGAGACTGGGCCCAGCCTCCATGAAGTCGTTGAGGCAGTGGGGTGGGGACCCGCAGCGGCTAGCAGCGTCGACCACCGGCCTCGTCTTCGGACCGGGAGCTGGAAAGTGAGCCAAATGGTGGAGGAGGTAGCCCTGCGGCGGTGGCCCGTCCACGCGGCAGATGATCCCCAGCTGGGCCTGCTCCTCGAACTCGGCGTAGTAGCACTTGCGCTCCTCGGGGTCCAGACGCCGATGGGTGGATGCCGCGCGCTGGTAGGCCTGGTAGAAGTTGCTGGCCAGGGCTGGCGCGCTGTCCTTGAAAGGCAGGGGTACGTGGAACGCCCCGGAGCCGTCCCTGTAGATCTGGGCCTGGAGGTTGGCGGTCCGGCGGTCCTGGAGGAGCCCCCCAGAGTCCGCGCTGGCCGCGAAGCCCAGCTTGTCCAGCGCCGTCTGTTCGTGCAGGAACTCTGCCAGTGTGGCAGGGCAGGATGCGGCGTTGAAGATGGTGTGGCAGGGCACCTGGCGTCGCAGCTGGTCCGATGTCTGGACCTCGGAGGCCCGGAGACTGCCGCGGAGCACCAGCCCGAACTGGGTGGAGTACAGGGTCAGGCGGCTCATGAGCGCCCTCGGCTGGCTCCCCGGACCCATCACCTCCTCGTAGACGTTCAGGCCTAAAAGCACCTCTACCGTGCAGGATTGGACTGTGGGCGGTGGAGCGTTGCGGAGCTGGCTGGCATCCAGGCCCCCGAGGGCCTTCTGCTTGATGCGGAAGCTGCCCAGGAGCAGCTCCGGGCAGATGACTCGTGCCTGGTAGGCCTTGAACTCGAGGCAGAAGCCATCCTTGCCTCTGGCCCGCAGGAGCACCGGATGCGTGGTCACCAGCCGCTTCACCGGGGACCCAGCATAGGAGACGTCGATCGTCTCCGGCGGCAGGGCCCGCAGGCCTAGGCACTGGATGACGTCCTCCCAGACCCAGCTGAAACTGGCACCCGAATCACAGAGAAAGAAGGCTCGGACCTTGGAGCGGCCCCCGTTCGTCCGGCCAAGGAGGGGGCTTGTGAAGGTAGCGAGGATGCTGGCGCCCTCCTGGCCCCCAGCCATCGTTGACAGAGCTGTCTGACTGCCGCTGGTGAGGGAGCCGACGAAGCCCCCGCCCTGCGGGTCCTCGTGGAGGGCTGTGTGATGATGGCCGGAGCACCTGGCCACCCGGCACCCGCCGTTGCGGGCGGAGCAGCTGGCCTCGTCCCCATCGTGGCGCTTGAGGCAGTAGGAGCAGAGCTTGCAGCGGGAGACATTGGCGCGGTGCTGGCTGGCCGTCGGGAACTTGTCGCAGTCCTTGGCCCAGTGCTCGCCGTTGCAGAGGAAGCAGTGCTTTGGCAGCTGCCTCCGCGAGTCCTTCTTGTCCTTGTGCTTCTGCCTGTCGCCCCGGCCGCAGTTCTGGAGCGTCTCCGGCGATTCGCGTTGCCTGGAGTTGCGGCCTCCACCCAACTGCTGGCCTCCGCCCAACTGCTGGCCTTGCGGAGCCCGGTTGCTGGTGAAGAAGGCCGTGGAGGAAGGGTGCGAGCCGCTCTCCCCCGCCGTTCCTCGCAGCAGGCGCAGCTTGCCAGCGATCACCTTCAACAGATCTTTGACCCCGGGGACAGCCGGCAGGTTGGCCCGCGAGCGCTGCTGCTGGATGTCCCGCACCAGGCCCCCGGGCAGACGGTTCAGGAGGTGGTAGGAGTGCAAGTCGATGGCTGCCTCTGTCACACCTGCCAACTCCAGGCGAGCCACCAGCAGACGGAGCTTGTCTGCGAACTCCTCCATTCCTTCTCTGTCCCCCTCTGCAACCGCTTCAAGCGTGATTAGCTCTGAGAAGAGGACGCCCTTGATGAGGTCCCGCTGGTCATAGTTGTCATCCAGGATGGCGACCGCGTCGTCGAACGCCGTTGCCAAGTGGCGGTCCAGGGGCTCGATCTTGGCCTGAGCCCACCCATCCAGGTTGTGGTGAAGGTAGGCAAACTTGTCGGCCTGGCTGAGGCTGCCGTTGTCAGCCAGGCGATGTCGCACCCAGCTCCGGAACTGGCCGTAGGCTGCCGGGTCCTCGCCGTCGAAAACCGGGTACTCGTACTTGAGCTTGGGCAGGGAGAGCGGGTTGGCGGCTGGCGGGGCGACCTGGAGCTGTCCCGGAGGCGCCACCAGCGGAGCTGGCTGGGGAGGCGCCGCGGCCTGGACTGGGGCTCGCGCTGCCACCTGGGCCTGAAGGAGGGCCAGGAGCTGAGTGTCCCGGTCCCTCGCCTCTGCTCGTTCCTGCTGTTGGGCCTGAAGCAGGTTCTGAAACATCTGCATTAGATTCCCCATCTGCCCATCCGCCGTGGCCTGAGGTGGCCCGGCTAGCGCGGCGGCGGGCTGGAGCGGCTGGCTGAGGGTGAACTCTGGCAGGTCGCCGTCGGGGTCCACGATCTCGGCGTCGAGCATCTGCTCCACCAGTGACCGCGGCGCCACCGCCGCAGACTCCTTGAGGTCGCAGCTGGGGCAGAGGAGGTAGAACCCGATGTCCTTGGTGCCGGCGGTGGAGGCATCCATGAGCTGGCGGAAGTGCTCCAGCATCGCGGAGCCGACCGGCGTGAAGCTGTTGTCCATCCCCGCAAAGCAGAAGGTGAGCCAGCAGGTGCCGCAGCTGAAGCGGGCCTTGCCATGGTTGCTGTCCGCCCAGCCAGGGCAGGCTGTGGCGCACTTCTTCCTACTCGTCTGGAGGAGGACAGGAGGCGGCATGATGCAATACCACCAGGATTAGGCAGGAGAGAGAGAGGGTAGCCGATGAGGCCGGAGGATGCGGAGTGCTTGTAGACCCCGCCGAATCACTCCATTCCGCCACCCGACACTCTCAATCCAGATTCTGACCAAAAACAGGCTCCAATGCTTCGTCCATCCGTCTTATTATCGAGTGGCAAGTTGGGATGGCCTGAGCAAAGCGTAAGAGGAGCGGAGCAAGACCCCAAAGCCGTCAAACAAGTATACAGACGGCTCCAATCTACAAAGTACAACTATTCGAAAATATACACTACAAAGTACAACTATTCATAGCAGCGTAATAGTTCTGCTCCAAACTAAGAGAAATGTTTGCCCGTTGTACGTTGTCGTACGTTGCCCTGCGTGTTTTGCGATCAATTTTTCACGACCACAGCCAAGGACAGCTTGTTGCTACCGCAGCACTCCTAGCAGCTGTTAATGTAGGGATGACTTGATTGACCAGACGTTTGGATTCAGGATTTCCGATCCAGTAATAAACCGCAAATCATGGAAGTGGAGCTGGAAAATTGATTGTAATTGTGGAATGCAGTTCTAACTTTCCTCTTTGAATAAAAAATGTCATTTTTTCTGTTCGGCTGTTTCCAATAAGAGCAGCCTACTGCAGCATACAAGTTGACAATCGTAAAAAGACTCCGAATTTGATTAAATTTGACAAAACTAGGAGTAAAGTTTTGATCAATTAAAATATATTTATCATATGGGACGTTTTCACAAATTATGTGCTGGTACCAAAGAAGTTCTGGTATTGTATTTGAATTTTCAATGCTCGTACAAATTATTTGAATTGTAAATTGCGTCGAAAAAAGTACCTAAAAATCAGAAGGGAACTAAATTTTAATATTAATCGTGAGACAAAATACATTTCCCATACGCCTTTTGAAACATATCATACATTAAAAAACTAAGCTACCAAATAGTACAAATGTACTTTAGGCGAACTTTTGCTGTGTTTCTGTCTTTCATAGCAGATTCAGGTTAAATTCTTTTCAATGATCACCAAACTATCAAAAACAAGTATATGGCGCAGAGCGCAATAGGTGACCGCGGAGCTCTCAACATACCCCATTTTTCAACCTTTCTACCTAAAAAAGTTATGTTTCAAATGCTACGGGACTTGTCAAACCTCTCCAGATCTTCCTCAAATTTTATTTCCTTTCTGGAAAAAAAAAGTTTGTCAATATCCGTTGAGAATTGAGCCTTTTACAGCATACCCAAATTTTCGACCTTTCTACCCAAAAAAGTAATGTTTCAAATGCTCGGAAACCAGTTCCACCCCTCCATATCTTCCTAAAATCTCATTACCTTTCAGGAAAAAAAAATCTGTCCAAATCCGTTGAGAATTGAGCCTTTTACAGCATACCCAAATTGTCAAACTTTCTACCCAAAAAAGTAATGTTTCAAATGCTCGAAAACCGGTTACACCCCTCCAGATCTTCCTAAAATTTTATTTCCTTTCAGGAAAAAAAAATTTGTCCCAATCCGTTGAGAATTGAGCCTTTTACAGCATACCCACATTTTCAACCTTTCTACCCAAAAAAGTAATGTTTCAAATGCTCAAATTCCGGGTCTACCCCTCCAGATCTTCCTAAAATCTCATTACCTTTCAGGAAAAAAAAAGTTTGTCCAAATCCGTTGAGAATTCACCCGTTCCCAGCATTTCCAGACATACATATATACATATATACATACATATATATATACTAGTAATATGGGTCAGTGGCCGCGCTTCGCGCGGCCACAATTTTCATTGCTTCACATCATTGGTTCATTGCTTCATTGCATTATTTTTTCATTTCTTGATCTCATACAATATTCCACCCAACAGTGCCAAGCAAATAATCAAAGAACAGCTCATATGATCAGACTTATAGTTCCACCATTCTTGGGACACTGATCAGAACAGCCTATCATAAAGGATCAATGACCATAGCAATCGCATGCAGTCAAAGTGACCTCTGCATCAAATACCTGCATATCCTAACTAATGAATATCTTGAAACATCAGCTCACTGGGTAGGGCAAAATCTCGAAAATTGGCTTTACTCAACCTAATTTTTAAAATTCAGCTGATGTAAAAGTCCAAAAACTACAGTTTGTAATCGCAAGAAGTAATGTTGGGCCAAAATTTAAAAAAAAATCCAACAGAAAAAGTTAAAAACTCGCGGAACTATGAAGCTTCAAAGTTAAAAATACCCCAAAAATGTCAAAATTGCACACATTTTCGATTATTTTTTGTATTCAATGTTATCGGAGCAGAGTGCAGAAAATATCACTTGTATAACTCGCCAAGACCTATTCATTGAGCTATCATGTGTCAGGATAAGTGGTGAATCCAGTCAGCCCGAGGTACCCTCCTAAAATGTCATCACCCGTATTATATAAGATATGAGGACAAAAGTTGAGTAACCTCTATAGACCGCGGAGCGGCCCTTCGGGCCACTCCGCGGTCAAAAATTAAAAAATGGTACATTTTAATAGATACTTAATGTACCGAATGCCTTGAAAGATTTTAGATGCGTTCTCTGCTTCGTTGAAGAATGTGATGCTGGAGCATCATCAAACTTGCCGACAAGCAGCCAAACCAGGCCTTCCTGAATTGGTGTCCCGAATTTGAATGAACTTTTACAGCTAACCCAGAAACCTAGAAAGCAACAAATTAGGAAAAATATTGAAACAAGCCACAGCATCTAAAAGTTGCAGCAGTGGGATGAAAGCCTGGCGCAATTTGCGGAGCAATACGCTGCCAAAATAGCACCCACTTGCTCATTTCATCATTCCAGTGGGCGTGATCGGTTGGAAAATTCATCTTAATTGATGATCGTAGCCTAAGGGCGCTATCAATTTGAAGGACGAATATAGCTGAACATCTCAAAGGCTACAGTGGCGAAAACTTCTCTCGTCGATCCGATTCTCGGTGAGAATCCTTTTTTGTAAACGTGCAAAACTTTTACAAAATGCTCATGGGATCTTTGTCAAAAATGCGGCTAGAAAAATAAAGATTTTTTTCAAACATCAATATTATGGCCCCAATTGTTTTCATTTGGATTATTAGAGCAGCTAAAACGCATAGGAACTGTTTCTATGCTTAGTGAGCTGAGCGAAGCGCAGCTGGCAAAAGTAGTGGGGGAGGCGGTGGATGGCTGGTGCAGAGAAGGCAAAAATTACGACAGTCAAGATGGCCGATGTGCACCGGGTGAAAACTGCGGACACTTTACTCAGGTCTTTCAGACTTTCTTTGGTAAAAAAAACAATTCAAGGGTAAAAGTGGAAATTTATAAGCTTATGTTTGATCCAAGCCCAAATTTAAAAAAAGGCAGTTAGCCAATGTTGAATGCGGGAAAATGGTTGTCACTTTCTGAAACATATTTTGCCAAGGAACTTAAAATTTTGGGCTCGATTCGCATTATGCAACATTGATTTTTAGAACAAGTATATGGCGCAAAGCGCAATAGGTGACCGCGGAGCACACCACCTTCCAGCTTACACTATGAATGCATGGAATTTTGTCACTGCTAAGAGCAAGTCTGTGGTTTCTCAACCATTTTTAAAAGTAAACACAGATTTAGAATTGCTATATACGACTTGTGAACAAAAAACTCAAGTCTTCTGCGCAATTCTCAGCCGTTCAGCTGTTAATGATTATTGATGACATTGCCATGCATGAAAGTTTGTCACTCAAGAAAGTAAGTCTGTGGTTTCTCAACTATTTTCAAAAGTAAGCACAGATTTGGAATTGCTATATACGACTTGTGAACAAAAAAACTCAAGTCTTCTGTGCAATTCTTAGCCGTTCAGCTGTTACTAATTATTGATGACATTGCTGCGCGTGAAAGTTTGTCACTCAAGAAAGTAAGTCTGTGGTTTCTCAACCATTTTCAAAAGTAAGCACAGATTTGGAATTGCTATATACGACTTGTGAACAAAAAAACTCAAGTCTTCTGTGCAATTCTCAAGATTACAGGAGCTACAGCGCAAAAACTGTATATTGCAATTTTCAAGCCTTTCTACCCAAATAAGTAATGTTTCAAATGCTCAGATTCCGGTTCCACCCCTCCAGATCTTCCTAAATTAGCGTTACCATTCAGGAAAAAAAAAGTTTGTCCCAATCCGTTGAGAATTCGCCCGTGGACAGCATTTCCAGATACCTATATACCTACCTACCTATATGAGGACAAAAGTTTAGTAACCTCTATAGACCGCGGAGCGGCATTTCGGGCCGCTCCGCGGTCAAAAATTGCGCTTTAATTTGCAAACTACTATTGGGAAAAATCACTAAGCCCTTTCAAACCAATAAAACCTCAAATCTTCCCATTAACTTTGCCTGATGTTGGTCTAAGTATAGGACTAATTTCTCAGGTGGTCTGGCAAAGGACAACCAAAGTGGGTTGTGGGCTCAAAAAGGTCCGATGCCCTAGAAAAGACGGCGAAATCAATAGCTACTACATTGGCTGCAATTACTATCCCGGGTAGAGCTTTACATCATTTTTGAAATATAGGATTGAAGTATAATGACGCTAGGAATTAAAAAAAATTAAATTATAAAAATAACCTTTTTCCAAGTGCAGACTACTTTAGGGGTAACATACATGGCCAGCGACCGTTTGGGCAGAGCCCTTCCAAGACCGTCGCCTATAAGACTGTCGCCACTACTTCCAAGCCGTCGCCTATAGGACTCGATTTTAGGCCTCCCAAGCCTCCGCCACCCCCTTTTTCTCCAGAAAATGCCGCGATCCCTTATTCTACTTTATGAAAGTTATAAGAATTTAGTTTAGTACAAGCTTTTCTAACAAGATCCGAAGAATAAAAAAGCTAAAACAACATAACTAGACGGGAAAATTAATTTTTAATTCGTAATTGGTTATTATATGTTCTGTAAAAGGATTAGAGATCTTATTGGCCATGCTTATATTAACTAATACTCAGGGCATACTAACAAAAAACTAACTTTTTCGGTTTGTTAATAATTCCTCAAATTTCTCGTATAAGCTTACCAACATTCTTCAGGTAACATTTTATTTTTTATCGGTACCCATTTTTTTCCACATTCTCATATTGACCTCCATATCTTCAGCGCTCAAGAAGGAACAACTATCTTCTTAAAATGGGGTGATTCCGATATTTGACCGCGAAGCAGGCCCGAAGGTCCTACCATTCACAACACACTCCGCCTATGAATCAACTTTTCATTGCGTTGCTCTGAAGCATGGAATGTACCACGTAGGGGGTCAAAATATTGCGTTTTGGGGGGGTGGGGGGGGGGGGTGGCAGACGTACCACGTCTGCTAAGACAAAAATTTTCATCTGGCAGACTATCAAAATATAAAATTTTCAGCCAAAAATTGCCCATTTTTGGCATATGTTTGCATAATTTTCCTTCAATAGAGTTGTATGTCCTACTAAGTTATCAAAAAAGTCCGTTTAATTGTTTACCTTATTTGTTTTACCCTTGTTTTTAGTACTTAGGTCTATTACATACATAACTGGTACCATCGGCAGGCCAAATGTGGGGCTCTTTTCTCCAAAATTTGCAATTGCCTCGAGAAAAAAGTCAAGGAAATACATTTCCTACTAGTGGAATCTGCTGCTTGGACACTTGCATTTTGTTTTTGGCGCGCAGTTCAGTGTCTCTTTCCATGCGCGCCCAAAAACAAAATGCAGATGACGCAGCAGATTCCACTAGTAGGAAATGTATTTCCTTGACTTTTTTCTCGAGGCAATTGCAAATTTTGGAGAAAAGAGCCCCACATTTGGCCTGCCGATGGTACCAGTTATTTCTTCCACTTTTAATATAGGATAAAATGTATAAATACAAATGTTATATTGTTGATTATATGTTGAAATTAAAATTTTATTCGATATATAAAAAATTGTAGAAAAAAAGTTGTTTAAAAAATATGACGAAAAGAAAATATTCGAAATTGAAAAATACAATGCAAAATTATTGGCAAAACTTATTATACAGGAATTTTCTTGACTTATACTCCGGGCAGTCGATTTTTGGAAGAAAATAGCATTAATTTTGGCCTGGCGATGGTACAATTTGTTTTCTCAACTTCAAAGAAACAAAAATAAAAATGAATTTTTGAGATGGATCCGAACCTTCGAATTTCATCCATATGCACAATCGCTTTCACCACTACACCACTGGTCCGTATGACTCATTGCGTAAATGAATAGCTAAAATTTAATAAATACTTGGGGCCCAGGGACCCGGGGAAGGGGATGGGGGGGGGGGGAAGAAATGAATACCTACTATCGTCCATTGAATAGATGCGGAGGAGAAGAAGGAGGAGAAGGAGAAGAAGGAGTTCGGACACATGGTTTTTTGCATTTTTCATGGGAAAATAATTCGTTTTATGCAAAAGTCAAAAAAGAAACTATAGTCAATTCGATGTTGCTCTTTCCAATGCAAAAAGAATCAGAAAGATTGAAGCTTCCTGTGAGGCGCTAGAGCCTTATCAAAATTAAGATCTAGCAATAACCCTCAAAACATACACCTGGGTCGAAAAGAGGGGCTGGGCGCTGACACTTCGCTAACGCTCGCTCGCGCCAGCCCAATACGTCCCTACCCCTAGGTTCAATGGAGTTTTTAGTGTAAAATCAATTGAACGATTTGGCAGGCAACATATGGAGTGTCAAGTGATAGCCGGCTACCAACTAAAGCCTTTCGCCTGTGCAGCTTGCGGAACCAGAAGAACCCAGAGAACTCATGTCAAACAGCACCAAAAAAGTCAGCCAGATTGCAAGTATTTGGCAAGGAATTCAATTTTCTCGGCTCATCTTTAGGATCGCAATTTTAGTGGCTCGAGCGCAATGCTGGCAAATCAAGCCGACAACGAAGAAATCGTGCGCCAAGGATTGCAGGATTGTTTTGGGCTCCTCTAGCCTCCGGGCACGGGTGCTACGGCCCCTACGCTTCGCATGCTAGGCTACGCTCCGGGGCCTCCGCACCCATGCCCTCCGGCCTAAGGAGCTCTGACTGCCCTGCCCTCCGCCCTGCCCTCTGACTGCCCTGCACAAGTCTTTCAGCCCCTTTCTTTAACAAGCGGAGATAAAGGCTGTTAAAAAGGTGCTTCAGCAAGCAGCAAGCAGCAAGCAGCTTCAGCTTCAGCTTCAGCTTCTTCTTTTTTTTGTTCTACCTTTTCCAAAAACCCACAGCATTTATTCACCGCAAAATGAAACCATATTGCATGGAAAATAGGAATCGCTCGTCGTTGTTTGTTGCTCTGATCGGACCTAAAAAAATATTGAATCATTTTCAGTTCAAAACGCTAAGTTCTTTTGCATTGAATTCCAAAATAATGTCTCCAACTTAATGAAAATTATATACTAGTTTTAACGACAAGTAAATTGTTAGACCATGATTATACCTTTTTACAGAAGTTATGATGAGCCAGCAGTTGAACTGCGCTTCTTACGACCACCCCATCCTTTTCCAGGAAGGTTATATTTGGACAGGTCCAAAGGGGGCGGAGGGCTTCGTTTCTTACGTCCACCCCATCCTTTTCCAGGAAGTTTATACTTGGACAGGTCCAAAGGGGGCGGTGGGCTTCGTTTCTTGCGGCGCCACATTCCTTTCGGTCGCATGGGAATGGACGCATGAAAAGCAGAGGAGCGCTTGATTCTCTGGCTCAAGTGTTCCTCTCGCTCTTCAGCATCGCCCGTCATCGCCATGAGCAATAGCAGCAGAGTTACTACAAGTTTCGTCCAAAGCATTCTTCGTTTGCTGCAGTCTCGGAGTGAAGCTTATCCGATTATCTCTTCCTCTTCTTTTATAGGCCACACAGAGCTGGGAACGTCAGCTTGATTCTAGCTATTTGCATCCGTCTGCGTTTTTGCTTGCCATATGGAGCTAGCTTGGGCTGTTTCGGAAATTTTTAGAGCTAATCTAGAATAGAATATATTAGGCATCTGTATGACTTGAGAATTTGAGCCCATTAGCAAAAAATTTAAATGGCTTTTTATTTCAGCTTAGCATTGTACTATTCACTCAAATAATAACAAACACAAAATACGACTAAACAAGTATACCGTGGAGACGATTTATGCTTACGCCTCATTCACCAAAGCTAACCACCACTATAACTCCAAAGCTACTCAATAATTTTTGACTGACTAGGTTTCCATAAAAACCAGCGCCCCAGTTGGTGGCCTGCAACCCCTTTGCTCAGCAGCAGTGAGTTGGGGGTAAGATTATATCTTTCTTAAATCTTTAAGTTACCATCGCACCTGATGACTAGGTTTCCATAACAACCCGCGCCGGGATAATTTAATATACATAACATAACTTTCTATTACATAACATAATGTAGTGCACTACATAACATAACGTAGTGCACTACATAACATAACTTAGTAAAATTTTTTGCATAACTTACTCCGATTGTCTACTACAGAACAGTACTTAGTCAAAAATTTTCGTTATGTTATGTAAAAGACATTTGAATTTTTTACTCAAATTGATGATTTTGCATGTAATTTTTGCAATTCCAACCTAAAAGTTGCTTTTACATCTTCATATTGTGTCCTGGAACCAATTTCCTGGCACCGGACCAAGCATATGCCCTGGACTAGTCATATGCCAGAAGCTTACACTAAGCCTAAACTTAGTCAAACACGAAATATAAGCCTACCACAAAAAGGTCAGCCTAAATTTTAGCCTATGTCAAAACATAATCCTACACTACTAACTGAGTCCACACCAGTTACTAAGCCTAAGCCTAAGCCTAAGCCTATGCCTAAACATGTCTAAGGTGGGAATCGAGCTGCTTATCCACATCACATGCTCATGTTTTCCACATAACAGTACCTTATAAATGTCTTTTACATAACATATCTTTCTAAAAAAACTCTGCACCTTCCCTGAGACTTGAAATTGCTGTAACACCATCCTAATATCATTAGATTCAAGAAAACTACCGTTAGAACACTCTGGGGTAGTGATTATGACAAAATAGCAAAAATTTCTTTTACATAACATAACTAAGTGATTGAGTTATGCGTTATGTTATGTGGTAGAAAATTGACCTACTAAGTTATGTTATGTAGTGGAATACGTTATGTTATGTATTAGAAATATAGTATTAAGTTATGTGCTGTATATTAAATCAACCCACCAGCGCCCCAGTTGGTGGCCTGCAACCCTTTGCTCAGCAGCAGTGAGTTGGGGGTAAGATTATAATGTATACGCTATTACACCTAGGAGCAGAAGAGTGACATTATGCTCACAGCCAATCATTTCATTTCTAATAAAGACCCAGTGAAAGGGTTCGAAAGAAAACTGGCGAATGATGGTCTTGCGTTTTCGATGCAGCGATACCAGATGAAAGGAAATCAGCTGAAAGGACAATTGCGCATCAATTGAAACCCCGCCAGTTGATCGATTCCGACGGAAAGCACTGCTCCAAAGCTTTCCTGATCGCCAGCTCAGATTCCAATCTGAAAACTATTATCTTCAACTCAAAAGCTAATCTGAAAAGATACCAGCCGATTATGCAACTGAATTTCTGCCATTGGACAGGCTCTCTTGGCGTGGCGCATCAGATTGCCTCGCCTGGAGCTGCTTTTGCCGCAATTGGAGCAGAAGAAAGGCTGGATCTCAGCGCAGGCCATGGCATGCCGCACGATCGTTTTCACCTTGTTCTTCTCATCCGACCAGCGCAAAGCCGCGTTACACGAGAGGCAGGTTGTGGACGCAGGCTGGGCGAGCCGAGCAATGCAATCGGCCAAAGCTTCGCTTTTCAATGCCTCGTGTTGATGCAATGGTTCTTTTGTGTTTCCATCAATGCCTGGTAGCTTTTCTAAAGACTGGGGCTGACCCTTTTGCCACTTTTCTTCTGTCAGTGTAAGCTGTTGCAGAGCTTTGAAGGCAGGAGACCTGTGAACAACTTCAAACAGTAGGTATAAGGTCGGAAAATGAATGTTACATGTTTATGGAGCAGGAGTGGCCTTGCAAAAGACTGTGAGCTATGAATGGACTGAAATCCGCGGTTATGAATTCGCAAACCGAACAGGTCCATAGATGCGATTGAGTCCCGTGATGGAGTTGAATACGGTGGCAAATACTTTCAGCTTCATTCGGAAATGACGAATTGCAGCAAATGCAGCTATGTAACTGCATCGAGGGTTGCTGTATTGAGCGATGCAAAGATGCGTTTCGTAACTCTGTGTGGTCCTTGTTGAAATGTACTCATTCATTGAATCTGTCACTGATCCTATCAATGCGTGGTCATTACCTGGGGTGGGCCAATCATGGTTTAGTTGAAACAAAAGCAATTTTATTTGCACTGGAAACTTTTTCTATTAGCAAGGTGCTGATTTGTTGATCTAATTTCCTTTCTGCAAACCCTGAAAACACAACAAATGCAAAAGCTATCAATAATTATAAATGCAAAAGTAGCAAACTACCGAAATCAATGAAATAACAAGTATATGGCGCAGAGCGCAATAGGTGACCGCGGAGCTTCACAGCCCACAACTTCCTTGGCAGCTTACAATTCCATGCCTATGACTACCTTTGACTACCTACTAAATTTGACTACCTTTCGGGAAAAAAAGTTTGCCCGAATAAGTTGAGATTTCGCCATTTCTCAACAAACCCCATTTTTCAACCGTTCTACCCAAAAAAATAATGTTTCAAATGCTCGGAAACCGGTTTCACCCTTCCAGATCTTCCTAAAATATCATTACCTTTCTGGAAAAAAAAAGTTTGTCAAAATCCGTTAGGAATTGAGCATTTTACAGCATACCCAAATTTTCAACCTTTCTACCCAAAAAAGTAATGTTTCAAATGCTCGGAAACCGGTTCCATCCATCCAGATCTTCCTTAAATATCATTACCTTTCAGGAAAAAAAAGTTTGTCAAAATCCGTTGGGAATTGAGCATTTTACAGCATACCCAAATTTTCAACCTTTCTACCCAAAAAAGTAATGTTTCAAATGCTCGGAAACCGGTTGCACCCATCCAGATCTTACTAAAATATCATTACCTTTCAGGGAAAAAAAAGTTTGTCAAAATCCGTTGAGAATTGAGCATTTTACAGCATACCCAAATTTTCAACCTTTCTACCCAAAAAAGTAATGTTTCAAATGCTCAAATTCCGGGTCTACCCCTCCAGATCTTCCTAAAATAGCATTACCTTTCAGGGAAAAAAAAGTTTGTCCCAATCCGTTGAGAATTCGCCCGTTCCCAGCATTTCCAGAAATATATATATATATATACATATATATGAGGACAAAAAGTGAGTAACCTCTATAGACCGCGGAGCGGCCCTTCGGGCCGCTCCGCGGTCAACAAAGGAGGGATGGAGGTAGTTTCGTACCAAATTTCAACTCTTTAGCTTATTGTGGGCTGGAGAAATAGATCATCAAAGTCAAGCGTTGCCTGTTAACGTGAACACCCTGTACATACAGTAATAATCAAATTATCGCAGTTTGGCCTTTAATCGTGAATAATCAAAATTTAAACACTGCCTTATATCTGACGACTAAAAAAATAACAAGGTGTTATCGGCTATCAGCAATAGCGGCTATCAGCAGCTTGTTCACCTTGTTCAGCAATGGAATGAAATAAATCACCATGTTGGCTCAAGAAATGCTAATGACTGTCAAACAAAAATGAAAAGTCACAATGGTATAAGTCTAGTTTTGGTTTCTGAGGCATTTTAAATGATATTTAAAAAGTAATAAGACTAAAATGCTTATTTTCGAAACTTTTTCGAATTTCAAGGCCCCCATTATCGAGGTTTAAATCCATAAATCCAGAACCAATCAAAATGACGCCATGCGTAGAAAAACCCTCCTAGCCACCACCCAGACGGACCTTAATGCAAAATTTAAGCCAATTTCGTTGAAAAACCGCGGAGTCCGGGCTCTGGAATATATATAAATATACGGACAGACGAACGAAAAATGGGGTAACTGTATAGCGCGCCTTGGCCACCCGCCGCTCCGGGCAGGGCGGCAGGCGGCCTGCGGCCGCGCAATGAAAATTGCATAGGTTCAAAGGAGGCAAAAAAGCAACTGTAGATAGTCAGCAGAGACTTTGATGGGCTGATACTCGGCCACGGTGATATTGCGAGCTCCAAAATGCACCGCCACGGTTTCCAGCCAGGGACTCAGCGAGCCCACGGTTAGGCCTCTCAGTCCCGGCCGCATGGCTTGCATCGCGTGAACTGCCGCTTCTGTTCAGTGGAGATATTAGCATCGGATTTCGAGAAGAAATGCTTTATTTAGGTAAATATAAAGATTCTAAACATGTAGATTCGAATTTAATCCGAAAAAAACAAAAACAAGCGCCTACCGCCTTCCCCACGGTAGACAGTTTTCAAATAGCTGAGATCTCCTTTCTGGAGCATTGTCAACCGCTTCCAAAGCGTTCCCTGGAAAATGTTTAACTCAAAGATGGAAATTGTGGGTCTTTTCTAAAGATTTATATTTTGTTTTGCCTGGCAAATGGGAATTTATTTATCAGGTGACTTTCTCAGTTCATGCACAGCAGAACAACTGACTTTATTCTCTTAAGCAAATGTTTTTGAAGTTTAACGTTTTTGAAGTTCAAGACACGTCGCTTGTTTAAGTTGTTCGCTTCATCGGCAAAATACCACGTTGTCATATCAGCAAAGCCTCGCATTTGAAAGCTACAATCTGATTCCCATCAGCTTTGTTACTTCTTCTGTTTCACACACTGCGAAACCAATGGTTGTTCAATTAAACTGACTTTATTCATTGCAAGTGTACCAGGACAAAATGCTCACTCAAACAGCATGTTTCTGGGCGGCTCCTTTGGTGGTGGTAAATTGGGCGGTGCCGAGTTATTGCGTAGCCAATCATCAAAAATACGATCGCAAGACTTATCTGGTCGCTCCAGTGATCGAATTTCGCCTTCATAAGTTTCATTGATTGGTTTTTTTTCCAAAAGAGTTTGATTTAACCTTTGTTCGAGCTTGAAACCTGGCGATAGCCCAAAGGACAGTAGAGGATGGTGAAAACTGGCTCATTTGAGTTGCAGGAAAACTGCCCAAATAGGGGGCTGCCTTGCCGGTGGAAAAAGAAGAGTACACTGGCAAAGAGGAGGCCAAGAAGAGTCTGAAAGATAAAATTTGGACATGAAATATTTACCCAAAATATAGTTAAATCTGGCCATAACATGGAGATTTTTTGCCTGATGTAGTTTAACATCACTTAAATAAGACAATTCTGTATTCATTTTTTGTTGTAAAGTTTTTCTAAGTCTTACTACATAAGCAAGAAGACCCTTAAAATTTGCTGATTCTCAAAAATAGAGGCAACGAAATTTCTTACCGTTTTGCGTGGTTGATTTCCAAAAGAGAATTTCTTCATCATCGATTTGAATGATTCGACACTGCTGAGTTTTCACCCTATAAAGTGGATTTTCAGTAGTCAATTGCATTTGAGGGCTAGAGTTTGAGAAACGTTTTCGGATTTATGCACCGTTTGACACCTTAGAAAATTGTACCAAAATTTTGGGGCGTAGATTTCTAAAATCGGGTTTTTAAAGGCGTAAAAAAATTTTAAAAGCATGGAAATAAGGCAAAAATCTCCAAAAATGACCATTTTTGTCAGTTTTTGGGCTGCGCGGAACACAGCGGATCGATTTTGATTGATTTTTTGGCTAAATATTTTGCCTTTAGCTATATCCAACCGCTGATGATGGGAAAAAATGGGAAAAGACTTCCCTGATTTTTAATAAATTTTATTACACTTTTTCCTATGCTAGAACATGTAAAACTTTGGGTTTTTTCCTCAAAAATTTTTTTTAAATCATAAACTAAATATGCTGGCTACGCTAACTTGGTGGCCTGTAACTAGGAAAAAAATATAAGCCCATTCGAAGGAGGTGTATTTTTTGGCTGACGCCTAGTTTCCCCCCTAATCAAGTCCCCCCATGGAGGGTTACCGGCCAACCAAGGGGAGGACCTCCCCATGAAAGTTCCCCCCCATGAAGTTCCCCCCCCCCCTCAAGATTTTACCTATACCCACACACCCTGCGCTAATGCAGCCCATAGTTGATACGGCTTTGGTGAAACTAGTTGAAAATAGGTGAAATTGTGTCTTGGGGGGGACTAGGCGTCGAAATCGACGACTAGTTCCACCCCCCCAAGAGTTTTGACGACTAGTTCCCCCCACCCCCCCAAGACAAAAATTTCCCTGTTTTGACTGCCGTATCAACTATGGGATGCATTAGCGCAGGGTGTGTGGGTATAGGTAACTTTGGGGGGGGGGGGACTTTCACGAGGGGGGGGGACTTTCATGGGGGGAACCTTTTGGGGGGGGGGGGGGAATCTCATGGGGGGAAACTAGGTGTCAGCCCATTTTTTGGCAGTTCCTTTAAAGTACTCTAGAGTTTAGTACTTTAGTAGTTTATCTAGTACTTTATTTTAGTACTCTCGAGTTTTAAATTAACCTTTTCCCAATCGATTTTGCTTAGTTAACTCTAACAAGGTATTATCGGCTATCGCGAATAGATGCGCGGCCTTGTACACCTTGTGAAACATTTAAATTAATAATAAGAATGTCAACTCATGAAATGCTACAGTGAAAAACAAATGTAAAATGCAACAAATTGATCGGTCTATTTGGGTTTCTGAGGCATTTAAATGATAAATACAATCTAAATAATAATCAATAGTTAATACAAGTAAAATTTAATTTTTCGAAAATTTTTCGAATTTCAAGGCCTCTATTTTCGAGCTTTTTTGACCATAAATCAAGTACCAATCAAATTGGCGGCGATCCCAAAAAAACGCCTCGAGCCACCACCCAGACGGACCTCCATGCAAAAAATCAGCCAATTTTGTTGAAAAACCGCGGAGTACTGGCCGCCAACGGACATATATATATAACTGGTACCATCGGCAGGCCAAATGTAGGGCTCTTTTCTCCAAAATTTGCAATTGCCTCGAGAAAAAAGTCAAGGAAATACATTTCCTACTAGTGGAATCTGCTGCTTGGACACTTGCATTTTGTTTTTGGCGTGCAGTTCAGTGTCTCTTTCCATGCGCGCCCAAAAACAAAATGCAGATGACGCAGCAGATTCCACTAGTAGGAAATGTATTTCCTTGACTTTTTTCTCGAGGCAATTGCAAATTTTGGAGAAAAGAGCCCTACATTTGGCCTGCCGATGGTACCAGTTATTTCTTCCACTTTTAAAATAGGATAAAATGTATAAATACAAGTTAAAATATTGTTGATTATATGTTTAATTAAAATTTTATTCGATATATAAAAAATTGTAGAAAAAACTTCTTTAAAAATATGACGAAAAGAAAATATTCGAAATTGAAAAATAAAATGCAAAATTATTGGCAAAACTTATTTTACAGCAATTTTCTTGACTTATACTCCGATCAGTCGATTTTTGGAAGAAAATAGCATTATTAATTTTGGCCTGACGATGGTACAATTTGTTTTCTCAACTTCAAAGAAACAAAAATAAAATTGAATTTTTGAGAAGGATTCGAACCTTCGAGTTTCATCCATATGCGCGCAAAAATTGACAGGTTTTTTGTAATAATCATAACGAAGAGCATATGGCATTTTTTGAAAAAAATTTCCAGTGCTTTAGTCAATTGGGACAATCATTTTATCTCCGAATAAATTTATGGAATTTGCCGTTTCTCTTGCATTCTGTTATAGCGTGCAGTGAAAATAGACGTTAACCTGCGCGCGAAAACAAATGGCCAATGGTACCGAAGCAGAAATGATGGTAGTGAAAGTAATTCTTAGACTTTGTACTTAGATATCTTTAACTCGGGGGATTTGGTTTTATGGAAAAAGGGAATTACTTTTGAATTGCCGATGTTACCAGATATGGTTTGCTGGGGAGGGTTAGGAATTCGCGAAACCGCCGGTGCGAATAGAGAGCAGTCCTAAACTAGGGGAGGGCAGTCCCTAAGTGGCGGAACGTTGAGAAGTTCCAGTCAAGAGCAGCGCGACAGGAGAGAGGCTTGCAAAGCAATTGGGAAGTTGCTAGGCAAGGCCAGGCGAAATAGGGCTGTTGTTGAAGCATGTCTGCGAGCAGATGGGCAAGCTGTGAATTGTAGCTCTTTGCCGATGACACGTATCAATTAAAACCATTGAATTCAAAATCAAAACCCAAAAAGTTCTGGTCATTTTTGGCCCATGTAATCAAATAGGGCAAATACGTCATATGGACGGTGATAGAGCCCCATTTTTTTTTTGGAGATCACAGCTTTATGCTGGAGAAGAAGGAAGGGCTTCAATGCCCATCCGACATACAATTGAAGCAGTGATGCGGCAAGGAGGAATGGGGGAAGAGGGGGACAGGCCGTGACCCTTGTCAAGTTTCAGAGACGCCCCTACTTGCCCTTAGGCTTTCGGCGCTGGTAGCGAGGTGCAAAGCTACCCTCTCTCCTGTCCCCCGCACAGGCAAAAATGGAGTGGAAGGAGCAGAACTGAGGTGGAGTGCAGATGGAATAAGGCTGAGCAAATAGCAGAGATGAATGGGGGACAAGCCATGACCCTTGTCAAGTTTCAGAGCCGCGCCTACTTGCCGTGAGGCTTTCGGCACTGGTAGCAAGGTGCGAAGCTACCCTCTCTCTTGACCCCCGTACATAGAGAATGAGGTGTGATCATGAAAAGCATCACTGGGGCGAGTCTAGAAGGCGCCGGGCTTCAGAGAGTAAAAGCGAAGGGCGAAATGCTCCGTTTTTTTACTCAACTGAAACGAATGCACCAGGCCACAAAAAGGAAGAAGTTTGAGGGCAAATGTAGAAAGCGCAAAAGATTGGACTTGGCGCGGATTCGAACCCAACATTCCACTTTACATCATCCCCGCCAACCAACTGCGCCACTGAGGCGGTGACAATGGAATGAGAATAAGCCTGTAAATGAAAGAAGCCCAAATAAGACAAGGCTGAACAATAGTATGAGCATTTCTTCGCGAAATCACATTGAATCCTAAAGCCAGAGAAAGCTTAGAAGGCAATTTCAAGCTGGCTTGGAAAAAAGGGCTGGTGAACAAATATTGCTGATAAAGCTAGAACAATCAATGCGTTTTGCTAGCTATCAAACCTAAATTCTGCTGGACCAATAGAGGTGAAGGAGTTTCAGTGGAACCCATGAAATAGTGGATAGTAAATGGGGTGAGTGGGCTGAGTGTTGGAGAGAGTGGCTGTTGGCAAATCGGAAAGGCAAATGAGAGGCGCGAGGGGAGAAGGATGGGGAGGCAGGCCAAGGCGGAGCGCCAGGTTTCTGGGCCGCCCCTACTGGCCAGAGGCTTTCGAGGCTCGCAACTTGGTGCTAGGCTGCGCCCACTCCTGCCTCCCCCATACAGCTGAAGGATGGGTGGATAGGTGGAAGAGGGGAGGTAGGTGATGGGCCATGAGAGGCGTATGGGGATTGGAGGCCTGTGCATAGAAGCATGGTGAAATAGAGGCTGTTCTTGAGCAAAGCAAAGGCATGGAAGGCTTGCCGAAAATCATTTAAAACCAAAGACCAATCCTGCTTCAAACAAACCCAAAAATTTTGAAATTCCTGCTCATTTCCTACCCCTGACAAAAAAGAAGGTGAAAGTTGGAGGGATGGGTGAATAAGGGTGGGAGGCGGCTGGATGGATTGTAGGTGGTGGTTGATGGTGTGCGCGGTGTCCTGGGTGATGCGGTGGGCGTGGAGCTGGCTGCAGGCGCTGGCCAGGTTCACGTAGTTCTTCCCGTCCCCCGTCTGCTCTCTGTCCCACTTCAACCCAGCCCCAGGCAGGAGAGGAGAAAAGTGGGAGCTTTGTGAACCGCAGATGGAGGGCCAGCCCAAGCTCAAAAGAGAGCCAAGGCGACCCAAGGACGCTTGAAGGGGCGGAGAGAAGGTGAAGAGGTGGCTGTAGACTTTGCAGGTGACGCGGACGTCGATCTGGGCGGCGTAGAGTGCGCGGAGCTGACCGCCGGTGCTGGCCAGGCTCGCGTGGCTCTCCCAGGCATCCGTAGAGGTGGAGGAGGTAGTAGCGGATGTTGTGGGTGGCGTTGAGCTGGTTGCAGTGGCTGAGCAGGCCCGCGGCGCCCTTCCCGGCGTCCATTCGCTCCTCCTGCTTCAATCCAGACCCCGGCAGGAGACGAGAGAGAAGGGAAGGCTGAACACGGCAAGGCGCGGGTTCATTGAGGCTGTTTAGGCCCCAACGAAACCCTGATGACGCTTGAGACGAAGGAGAGGAGTTGAAGGGGTGGCTGTAGGCATTGCAGGTGACGTGGACGCTGGTCTGGGTGGAGGCGAGGGCGTAGGGTTGGCCGCCGGTGCTGGCCAGGTTCGCGAAGCTTTCCTTGGCGCCTGTCCCGATGCCCGCGAAGCCCCTCCAGGCGCCCATTCCGTCCTCTTTCCAGCTTCCTTCCAACCCAGCCCCAGGCAGGATAGGAGAGAGAAAGAAAGGCTGAACACGGCAAGGCACAGGTTCATTGAGGCTGTTTAGGCCCCAATGGAACCCTTTTGACGCTTGAGGTGATGGAGAGGTGTAGGGAGAGTGAAGGAGGTGCGGAAGGCGCGGAGGACTGCCCAGTCGCTGGTGATGTACTAGCAGATGCGGCGGGTGGCCTGGGTGGCGCAGATGGAGCTCTGGCGGGCGTCCGAGCTGGCCGAGGAGACGAAGGAGGGCTGGAAGAAGGTGGAGAAGCTGCGGAGGTCGGACTGGTCGCTGGTGAACTTGGGGAAGGTGTAGAAGACGCGGAGGATGGCCTTGGTGCCGGTGGAGCTCTGGCAGTTGCTGTAGGTGGCCTGGGTGGTGAGGATGGAGTTCCGGTGGGCGTCCAAGCTGGCTGAGGAGAAGGAGGAGGGCTGGAAGAAGGTGTAGAGGCTGTGGAGGTCGGCCTGGGCACTGGTGATGTCCTTGAAGGCGCGGAGGGCAGCCCCGGCAGTGCTGACAGGCCTTGAGAGGGTGGTGGAGACGTGGAGGGTGGCGTTGGTGAGCTAGGAGAGATCGTAGGTGAACTTGCAGGGGCCGTAGGAGGCGCGGAGGGCGGCCTGGTCGCTGGTGAACTTGAAGGTGGTGTAGGAGATGGTGGGGTGGGCTCCGAGCCTCTTCTTCCTGCCCCTTCCCCTGGGCAGGGAGGGGCCCTTTCTTCTTTTGGTGGGGTGGGCCTAAAGCCTCTTTTGTGTCCTTTTTGGATCTTTTGTGGGCTTTTTTTGCCTCTTCTTCCCGCCCCTTCCCCTGGGCAGGGAGGGGTCCTTTTTCCTTTTCTTTTTTACACCCCCTTTCTCCCTTTTTTCCTCCCCCTTTTGAAGAACCCAAGGGGCAAGGAGAGAGTAAGGTAGGAGAGATGGAACTGAGGCTGTCCTTGGAGGCGCCGATGATGGTCTGGTTGCTGCTGATGAACTGGGGGGTCTTGTGGCCTAGGCAGGTGCTGGAGATAGGCTTGACGGCGTTCCTGGAGCAGGTGACGAAGTTGCCGGTGTCCTTGCGTGTCTCGTGGCCCAGGCAGGCACTGGAGACGAGTTTGACGGCGTTCTTGGTGCAGGTGATGAAGTTGCAGGTCTTGTGGCCCAGGCAGGCACTGGAGACGAGTTTGACGGCGTTCTTGGCGCAGGTGACGAAGTTGCAGGTCTCGTGGCCCAGGCAGGCGCTGGAGACGGGTTTGACGGCGTTCTTGGTGCAGGTGACGAAGTTGCAGGTCTCGTGGCCCAGGCAGGCGCTGGAGACGGGTTTGACGGCGTTCTTGGCGCAGGTGACGAAGTTGCAGGTCTCGTGGCCCAGGCAGGCGCTGGAGACGGGTTTGACGGCCTCCTCGGCGATGTACTTGTGCCAGGTGGAGCGGTAGATGGGCTTGGAGGCTCTCTCGGTGACGTACTTGCCGCAGGTGCTGCGGTAGGTGAACTTGTCCCCCTCCTCGATGCAGTCGTACTCCCCGTACACGTACTCGTCCTCTTCATCCTCCCCGTAGTCGGCGCGGCCCCGGCAGGTGCGCGGGTAGGCGGGCTTGGAGGCCATGGAGAAGATGAACTTTGTTTCTGACTCTCTAAGCCCTAAAGAGGGCTGTTGGTGGAGGGTTGAGTGAGGGTGTAGGTGGGTAGATATAGATAGGGCGCACAGTTGTGCTTGAAGAGTGTGTGGCTGAAGAGTGGGTGTAGGTATGGAGGGGGTGTGGTGGGATACGGTAGGAGCTGACGTCAGCAGGATTACGCAAGAGTTGCGTTTTGGCCTGGATGGGGTGGAAGGTTCTAGAAGGTGTAGGACTGGGCAGCGTATCGCCAAGAAAGTGGCATCAACGCGAGGATGGGATGGAAAGGGTGGGTGAGGAGGGAGCCTCCGTGGTCATGGAACTTGATGGAGGCGTCGTTGGAGGTGGAGAAGGCGTTGAGAGTGAGCTTGGCGGCCAGGCAGCCCCAGACTCACGCCACTAGAAGCCCCAAACGCAGAACACCCAACTCATAAAAGGAGGATGGAACCGCAAGCTGAGGTGGGATAGAGCTCTCTGCAGAGCCCCAGAGCCACCTAGGACGATTGATAGGCCTTGAGGATGGTGTAGAGAGGAGGTGAGCTGGTGGAGAGGAGAGGAGAAGGCCAGGCGGCGCTCTTGTCCTCTTGGAAGTTGCAGGAGATCCCGTTGTAGTCCGTGCCGTTCCCCATCCACTCCTCCTCCTAGGCGGAGAGGGAGCTGGTGTTGGGCGGGTTCAGGCTTGGTGCTCCAGATAAAAGCGAAGGGCGAAATGCTCCGTTTTTTTACTCAACTGAAACGAATGCACCAGGCCACAAAAAGGAAGAAGTTTGAGGGCAAATGTAGAAAGCGCAAAAGATTGGACTTGGCGCGGATTCGAACCCAACATTCCACTTTACAGAGAGGAATCGCTCCCGCCTCCCAGCGCATGCCGCCTCCGGCAGGCCATTCCAAACCCGCCTCGCCCGCTCCGGCCACGCAGTAGCCTGCCCACCGCCAACTCGTATGCCTGGATCAAGGTGATGGTGGCCTCTGAGGTGAGAGTTAGCTCGAGGAAAGAAAACAGGGCATCCGTGTAGGCGCTTTCAGCGAATCAGTAGCTCAAACACAAGCAACTGCAAAGCAATTTGTCACAATTATAGACTAAATTTTTGAGATCATTATTATATTAGTTATATATTATTATATTAGACAATATGTGGAGTGTGATGTTTTTCAACGAATTAATAATTCTGTATTTAATTTTCGATCAGCTTCCAGCAATGGCGGCTATGATTTGAAATGAGTGATAAAAATTAGCTAGATATCACTTCTTATTGTTACATTCTGAGCAGGGAGGAAACATGCACCAGCATGAATCAGAGTCGCCTGCACCAACTGCAAACACAGATAGTGTTTTTTTACAACGTGAACACATGAAAACATATTATAATTTTGCCGAAATTAGGAACCTTTGTGAACATAATAATACTTCTCCACTTTGCTCAGGGTAATTAACCATTTTCTTCGAAAAAATGGAAAATTTTCTAATTTAACCACTATTGCGGCGGTTATAGTAGCCATATTGACGCTTGAATCGCTCTAGCTTGAGCTAGAAATAAATAATTCTTGCTAGTGGCTCATGAATTGCTTGTAACTACCTTGAAAGATTCCTCAGCGGCAGTAAAACAAAGAAAGCCAAGGAGAAACACCACGAAAAGGAGTTGCATGACGGCTTTGGCAATTATCCGATTAAGTTAGCAACTAGAGCTATTGCTGAAATTTCAATCTCTGATTCAACAGCTATCCTTTAATTTTTTTAATTTTTTTATTAAATGCACTAAAAATAGATAAAGAGGCAATAATAAAGAGGATTAAAGTGAAAAAAACTCGATTTGACAAATCTTATTATGTTGGTCCGGAAAATAGTCTGCGCCAAAAAGTTGGTAAAATTTCATGTTTAACTTTGATCACAAAACATAGTTTAGCTGGTGAGCCACTTTAACACCTAAGCATTTTTTCTCTGTTTACCACTATCAAGAAAATTTCCTGCATTGAAATTTAGTTAGGAATGGTCAACAAATTTTTTTGATTTGTATAAATATTGTACATAAATATTTTTCATAAACCTTATAATTTTAACAGTAGCCACTTGACCACTATATTCTTTTTGTAAGCAAAATTTTAGTCCATTTCTTGGAAAAAGCGGAATATAAGAAGTAATGCTTTCCATAATTTATATATAAGCCAGGAGTCGATTAAATTAGAAATTGGGTCAAAACCAGATCAGTCCTAACAGCCGCCCCATAAACAATACTTTAAGTCAAACTCATCCAAAAAGCAAAAGGCTCTCCAATTCGGTTTGCAAAAAAAATTCATTTGGCCTAGTCGGTTTAATGATACCATGGGGTAACTACTTGAGCTAGCCTTCACTGACTGCAGCTCCTGGCAGGGCGTCAGAGCGCCTCCGGCCTCCAAGCAAATGACACTGCGAACCCAGGCTTAGGCCAGCATGGAATGCACGCTGCACTAAGCCTAGGAAAGCAGCCCATGGAGCTCTGGCTGCCCTAAGCCGCAGCAAAGTTTGCAAAAACTAATTCTGAGTGTCTGCTGGGATCGGTGGCACTTTTTATACCATCGTCTTTCATTGACGGCGATTGCATGATTCAGAAGCAAATTGCACCCTTTTGATGGGCGTTCACAGCAGAATGGTGTGGGAATTTGGAACAAAAGGAACAAACTGAATTCTGTTTGATCTAACAATGGACACTGAATTTATTGATGCAAAATTAAGTTTGATGGGAAGGCTGATGGGAAAATAATGGTTGATTTGGCGCAAAAGTATGGCTCTAATGTAAGTTTTATCTTCCGTATAACATACAATCGGGCTGGCAAAAGCGGAGCATCAGCAGAGCAGCAGCGGCAAGCCCTCTTATCTAGCTACCATAGACTGAATAAAACTGCTGATGAAAATCCAAAGAAATTTAAGGAGCTTCTTAGAGCCTAGTGGCAGGCATGCGTCTACTGACAATTGTCATGGGCCAAGCCAAGAATTCTGTCGCCTTCTGCCTCTTCATCATTGAGGTTATTTTGCTCAAGCACTAAGCGACAAAACGTGTTCTCTATGAATCTCCACATCTGCAGCCCTTCCTGGTGAGAACTTTCTGGACACAGCTAGGCATGCTGGGCATTGCCGGGGACCGGTTCTGGGCTTTGGCAGCCCCCAGCCACTACCTCAGCGCCAATCGTCGCCGCATCACTTTGCTCATTGCCGCCACCGCTGCTATAATCGGTCTTATTGAATAACTCTCCTTCCAAGCCTAGTTTCTGGACCAGCTATTGTAAAGGAAGCACAAGGTCCATGAGTAATGTGACTTTCAGCGTCACTATGCTTGTTACTTTAACCCAACCTTAAGCATTCTGGAAAACTGCAAAATCCCCTTGACCAACAACTGCAAATGGATTAACCTAACGTTGCTTTTAATCATCCAAAATTAAACCACTCCACAAACCCATAATGAGACAGAATACTGATGAGTCCAGCCCCAGGCCAGCAGGTCTTTTCTCTAGGACGAAACCTGCGTACTTTCGAAAAATGAACTAAATCACAACTGTCACAGAACCATACTTACTCCCAAACACAAGCAACATCTCAATTAGCAACCAATATGGTGCCCTTCAACTTTTACACAAAACCTTAAGTCTACAAACATATATCAAGTTGCAGACGCCACAGGATCGAGGAAGCACAAATCGGAACACTTTTGACTGATACTCTTCCGTATCGCTTTTTGCTTTGATACCAACCCTCAATTTGTCTTTTTTGATGTGTCGAATAAATATAATTTCCCCCACTTTACTACAGCATTTTCTAAAAAAATCCCTACATCAATTCATAAAACAATTTTTTCTCTTTTCCTTTTTTGCGCGGCCGAAGGCCGCCTGCCGCGGAGGGCAGGGCAGTCAGAGCTCCAGAGGCCGGAGGGCATGGGTGCGGAGGCCCCGGAGCGTAGCCTAGCATGCGAAGCATGCTAGGCGAAGCGTAGGGGCCGTAGCACCCGTGCCCGGAGGCCGGAGGAGCTCTGGCGCCCTGCCCGAAGCGGCGGGCGGCCAAGGCCAGCTTAAGCAGTTACCCCATTTTTGCGTCCGTCTGTCCGCATATATATATATGTGTCTTTCCGGGGCCGGGCCTCCGCGGTTTTTCAACGAAATTGGCTAATTTTTTGCATGAAGGTCCTTCTGGGTGGTATCTCCAGGCCATTTTTTGGGATGGGCGTAATTTTTCGATTTTCGCCCAAAACTCAATTATTTGATGTTTCAAAATGCGAAAATTCATTAATCACTTGTTTTTCAATGAAATTGGCTGAATTTTGGCAGGTACGTCCATCAAGGTGATATCTTGAAGCCTGCACAAGGAATCTCCGAAATATTAATTATTTCCCGATTTATATCGAAAACCTAAAATCTTGATGTTTCAAAAATTCGAACATCCATAAATCGATGGTTTTTCAATGAAATTGGCTGTATTTTGGCAGGTACGGCCATTAAGGTGATATCTTGAAGCTGGCAAAAGGAATTTCCGTAATATTATTTATTTCCTGATTTATGGCGAAAAACCTAAAATCTTGATGTTTCAAAAATTTGAACATCGTTAAATCGATGGTTTTTCTATGAAATTGGCTGTATTTTGGCAGGTACGGCCATTAAGGTGATATCTTGAAGCTGGCAAAAGGAATTTCCGTAATATTATTTATTTCCTGATTTATGGCGAAAAACCTAAAATCTTGATGTTTCAAAAATTTGAACATCGTTAAATCGATGGTTTTTCTATGAAATCCGTTGAATTTTGGCATGAACGTCTATCAAGGTGGTAAATTGAAGTTCAGAAAAGGACTTTTTAAAATGTTTATGATCTCTTCATATTTAGTCAAAAACCTAAAATATTGATGTTTCAAAAATTCGAACATTCATAAATCCCTGAGTTTTTAATAAAATCAGCTCACTTTTGGCAGTGATTCATATGGGTGGTATAGTAATGTTATTTGAGGTTTTTATTTAGACCAAAGGCCGCGCATCTTGGCGATAGCCGAGTATACCTTGTTTACCGTTACAATTGTTCCAGCGGAAGAAGCCTGTCCTTCTGCGAGCCAGTCAGACCAGGCCTTGCCCACTGTGTCACAACTCCATCCTTATCACTTATTCTTCTGGTGATCTGTGCGATCGGTGTCAGTACATTGCCGGACAATTTATTGTCACCGGGTATGCAGGTTGACAATCTAGGACTTTGCCGGAGAAAATGCCCCAGGACTTTGCCGGAGAGTGAGCGATTTTTTTCTCCGGCAAAGTCCAAGGTGGGTAACCGTCAGCAAACCAAGGACTTTGCCGGACATGTGTAAAAAAGCTCCAGCAAAGTCCTGCATGGGTAAACCTCATGAAACCTGCCCAACCTGGACTCTGCCGTGCATTTCCCTTTTAGGCTCCTGTCGGACAGCCCAACCTGGACTTTGCCGTGCATTTCCCTCTTAGGCTCCCACTGGACGTTGGGCAACCCTCAAAAAACCTGTCACTTTGCCGGACTTTTTCAAAATAGTCCTGCAATGTCTGGGTTGGGCACAGTAGATGCCGGATGCCCAACCCGGACTTTGCTGGGTTAGTTTCCTTTGCTCCCTACCGGCTGCCCAACCGGGACTTTGCCAGACTATTTCCTTTTGCTCCCTACCGGCTGCCCAACCAGGACTTTGCTGGGCTAGTTTCCTTTGCTCCCTACCGGCTGCTCAACTTCTGCCAATGCGTAACTTTGCCGGACAAATTTTGGCCCAATGACTTTCATATAAATTTGGCTGGTTTCATTTTGAGAAAAGTCCGGCAACGTTCGTTCCCTCTAAGTTGAGATCACTCTGCCGGACTTTTTGCAATTTGACACGAGACTTTGCTGGACATTTTTCCATTCTTTAAGTTTGATACAAATTTGCATGGAATTGCATCATAGATAAAGGAGCTACCAGCTTTTATTATATAGATGGTAAGACAAGCAATTCTGAGTCAAAATGACTTGATGCGGCTATTCTGATGCTTTTATAACGTTAAATGTGCTTGGGTATATTTATTAACGAAACATTGAAAGCTTGATAAATAAGAATTCGAATTATAAACGAAAAGTATAACAATTAAGCAATCACTCTGCATCCATAGAACTAGAGTTTGTAAATGCCAGTGTAAGCAAATCATGCCGCAAAGATTTTCAGCCAGTTCCTGGCTCTTCTGCAGCGCCTTCTTTCCCAGCATTTGTCAGCAGGCGAACCAATCCAATCATGTAAAGCCGGCGGAAGCATTTAATGAACACCGAGGCAGCAAAACTGATTTTCTATAGGCGAGAAACTTTTTCATGGTTCATTTGAGCAAAAAAGAGATTACAGATGGCTGAAATTTTGGCAGGAACATCCGAATACCTTTTCCAAAGGTCTTGATGCCATGAAACCAGACCTGATCGTCCTGGATTTCTGGGAGTGCTTTGGTGGCCATGTTCTTGAAACAGGCCGATGCAATCCACATGAATGAGGCGACCACAGCCAGGCTGGACAATACATTCCAGCGCCGGAGTGCTAATTTTAACCCACCCCCTTTGGACTCCAAAACTGCCTCGCCGCATTCTTCTCAAAGATCCTCACACTCCATTCTTTATGCTGTTTGCCTGTTCGTTTAAAGATGGCTGCATTTTGTGCAGTTTGCCTTTACACTGAGTCCCGGATTCAAGATCACTTGAGAAAATTCAATGGTGCATAGTAGAGGTACAGCAAAAAATCGTAGACAGTCAACTAATCAGCAAGAGTTGCTAAGATATAATAAAATAAATAAGTGAAATATCCAAAATGTGAGTAAAGTACCAAAACCCGCAGGCCAGCTCAAAAGCCCTAGCAAATTCCCTTCTAATGCTAGGTTTAAACTGACTGCAGATCTGAACGAATCAGATTCCTTGCCAGTTTTGAGAGAAAACCGGGCTCAAAAAGGTGAAAAAATGACTAAGAACGAGTCGATAACAAAAAGTCATTTCAGAACTGTTCAAATAGCCGCATCAGGGCCTCCACTTTTAATATGCTCGTCTTACCATCTATTATAATATATAATAAATTCATTTATCTATGATTGCATTTATGCTTGGGTTGCTTGTTAGGAGAGGGAGAGGTTGGGAAAGGTTGGGAAAGGAGCGGAGGTTGGGAAAGGGAGTGGTGGTTGGAGTAAGGAATGGAAGCAGATAGGAAGGGTGGAGGGAGCAGTGGAGAGCACCTGGAAAAATTTCGATTTCAGGCATTTGCATTCTCATTTTGGGCCTCCGGCAGATTTTTCCATGCATCTCATATACATGAAAAAAAGAAAAAAAGAAAAAAAATGGAAAAAATGAAAAAATATTGTTCCAGGCATTTCCAGGTCAGGTAGCAGCTACCTGAAAATGCGCAGGTACATGAAAAAAATATTTTTTTTCATTTTTTTTCATTTTTAGGTACCTGAAATGCAACACACTGGGAGGGAGGCGGTGTTGAGGAGGAGAGGAGAAGAGGAGATAAGGAGTGTTGTGGGGAAGGGAGGTGGAATGCACAGCTTGGAAAGAGGGCAAAGGGAGCGGAGCCTGGAATGAGGAAAAACGCGTCTGGGCTGACCAAAGCTAGGCAGTGCCAAGGCTGCAAAAAAAGCCAAAAAAAGGGCCCGGCAAAGTCCGGGCTGGGCCAAGCAGTTGCTAGTGGCGGTGAGTGCGGAGCAAAGTTTGACCAGAAGCAAAAAAGTGCCCAGCAAAGTCCGGGTTGGGCAAGGCGGGGTCCAGCAGCAGCAAGAGCAGAGCCAAGCAAAAGAAAAAGCAAAAGAAAAAAAGGGTCCGGCAAAGTCTGGGCTGGGCCAAGCAGTTGCTAGTGCCGGTGAGTGCGAATCGGTGACTACTTCCGCAACCTCACCAGCGGCGTCTTCGCCACCTACTTGATGAGCCCCCACTTGCACAAGCTAGCGCCTGACATCACCTTTGACGCCCCTCCACTCTACAACGTCCCCATCCTTCAGCCCTTTGCTGCCCTTGCCGCCTACTCAGCCGACATGCCCCGCATCAATCGACAAGTGGAAGCCATGCTTCAATTCTCCAGCCACCTCTCCTGGGAGCCGGAGGAGGTGTCCAGAAACATCAAGGAGTACAGCCGATCGTCAACTGGTATAGTAGGGGTGATGTCAGAGGGTCTGAAGGAGGTAAAGAGGAAGAGTGAGGTGGAAGTGAGAAGCCTGAAGGACCGGATTCTGCGTCCCATCTACTTCATGATGGGAGCAGCGCTGTCACTGGTGGCGATGGTTGGGCTCTGCGCAGTGATCCTCTATCTCGCCCGCTTCACGAGCTGCGGCTTGTCCATCATCTGCACCATCGACAATATCGTCAACACCGTTGTCTCCGTCTTCAACAGGTGTTGGCCAGACAGAGGTCCAGGACCTGGATCCAGTCTCACGACCTGGATGAGGAAGCGAGGAGAGCAGAATGGAGAAGAGCTACCCTACAGCACCGCTCTTCTGCCACAAGCTCCTCTCCCTCCCTTCCGTCCTCCACGGCGACAAGTGAGCATCGATTCACACACCTACTACCGCCCCGAGGAAGAGGATACTCTGCCACGCACTTCATCCTTTCCTCAACTCACTCCCCAAGATCGAGCGAGTCTTCACAAGGCCTACTCCCATTGCATTCCAACGCCACTCAGTGCTTCCTCCTCCTACAGTGGCCCATCCTTCTCTGCTCCTCTATGCCGGTCTGAGCCGGTGCTGACCTTCTACGACCCCGAGCAGATCCAGCTGGAAGCGGAGGAGGAGCTACGCCTCGTGGGCCTTCACTGAAGCACGCGGAACCTACCCTCCTGATTTCTCGCCCATCCTTTAGATACACCCCTCCCTATTTTTATCGCTTCTGGTGACACTTACTTCCTTCGATTCTGTGATCTAGTCAGTACGCGGGGAGTCTGTGCTGCTTCAGCGTCATCATGAACTTTGCCCGTCTGGACCTTATCTTTCCTATTTAGTCGTCCCCTACGCTTTGCCCCAGCCAGTGTATGTTCAATTGCTAGATGTAGAAAAGAAACAGAAGGTGGTGGGCCTGATGGCAGACACAATGCTTAAGCTATGCTTCATCCTCAGCTTCACGCACTAGGCCACCAACGCTCACTTTGGCGACATCGCACAGCCCACCATTCTTCCCAGCGGCTATGTTACAGACTGCCTTTCTCACCTCCTACCCTCGATCTGGAGTGGGATAGCGCAGGTGGCCTAGTCCGGCAAAGTCCCACAGTCCCCTATCTCCACTACCAGAGCAGAGGGCCTTCCGCCCATTAACTCAGCAGACAGCCGGCGGACATCCGCTGTTAGCACCCCTGCCAAGCCCAGCACCAGAGCCAGCAGCGGAAGCCAGGGCAGCCTTGCATTTTGACACTCCAGCAAAGGTCAAGGTGGCCTAGTCCGGCAAAGTCCCACAGTCCCCTATCTCCGCTACCAGAGCAGAGGGCCTTCCGCCCATCAGCTCAGCAGACAGCCGGCAGACATCCACTGTCAGCGCCCCTGCCAAGCCCAGCACCAGAGCCCAGCAGCAGAAGCCAGGGCAGCCTTGCACTTTGACACTCCGGCAAAGGTTGAGGTGGCCTAGTCCGGCAAAGTCCCACAGTCCCCTATCTCCACTACCAGAGCAGAGGGCCTTCCGCCCATCAGGTCAGCAGACAGCCGGCGGACATCCGCTGTCAGCGCCCCTGCCAAGCCCAGCACCAGAGCCAGCAGCGGAAGCCAGGGCAGCCTTGCATTTTGATACTCCGGCAAAGGTCAAGGTGGCCTAGTCCGGCAAAGTCCCACAGTCCCCTATCTCCGCTACCAGAGCAGAGGGCCTTCCGCCCATCAGGTCAGCAGACAGCCAGCGGACATCCACTGTCAGCGCCCCTGCCAAGCCCAGCACCAGAGCCCAGCAGCGGAAGCCAGGGCAGCCTTGTGCTTTGACAGTCTGGCAAAGGCCAAGGTGGCCTAGTCTGCTAGTCTGGCAAAGTCCCACAGTCCCCTATCTCCACTACCACAGCAGAGGGTGTCAGTTCTTTGCCGGACTTTTCACATTGCCGGACATTTTGTTTTTGACTTGTAGTTTTTGTAGCGACCGATAGGGAGCTACTACGGCTACCACCATAAGTCGTGTGTGACCAAGGACTGACAATAGTACCAGGAGTAGGGCGTAGCCGGCGCAAGAACTTCAGAAAAATTGAAAAAACTAAATGTCCGGCAAAGTGTGTTGTCCAGCAAAGTACTGGAGGGCAGCAGAGGGCCTTCCACCCATCAGTTCAGCAGACAGCCGGCAGACATCCGCTGTCAGTGCCCCTGCCAAGCCCAGCACCAGAGCCCAGCAGCGGAAGCCAGGGCAGCCTTGCACTTTGACACTCCGGCAAAGGTCAAGGTGGCCTAGTCCGGCAAAGCCCCACAGTCCCCTATCTCCACTACCAGAGCAGAGGGCCTTCCGCCCATCAGGTCAGCAGACAGCCGGCGGACATCCGCTGTCAGCGCCCCTGCCAAGCCCAGCACCAGAGCCCAGCAGCGGAAGCCAGGGCAGCCTTGCACTTTGACACTCCGGCAATGGTCAAGGTGGCCTACTCCGGCAAAGTCCCACAGTCCCCTATCTCCACTACCAGAGCAGAGGGCCTTCCGCCCATCAGGTCAGCAGACAGCCGGCAGACATCCGCTGTCAGCGCCCCTGCCAAGCCCAGCACCAGAGCCCAGCAGCGGAAGCCAGGGCAGCCTTGCACTTTGACACTCCGGCAAAGGTCAAGGTGGCCTAGTCCGGCAAAGTCCCACAGTCCCCTATCTCCACTACCAGAGCAGAGGGCCTTCCGCCCATCAGGTCAGCAGACAGCCGGCGGACATCCGCTGTCAGCGCCCCTGCCAAGCCCAGCACCAGAGCCCAGCAGCGGAAGCCAGGGCAGCCTTGCACTTTGACACTCCGGCAAAGGTCAAGGTGGCCTACTCCGGCAAAGTCCCACAGTCCCCTATCTACGCTACCAGAGCAGAGGGCCTTCCGCCCATCAGCTCAGCAGACAGCCGGCGGACATCCGCTGTCAGCGCCCCTGCCAAGCCCAGCACCAGAGCCCAGCAGCGGAAGCCAGGGCAGCCTTGCACTTTGACAGTCCGGCAAAGGCCAAGGTGGCCTAGTCTGCTAGTCCGGCAAAGTCCCACAGTCCCCTATCTCCACTACCAGAGCAGAGGGCCTTCCGCCCATCAGGTCAGCAGACAGCCGGCGGACATCCGCTGTCAGCGCCCCTGCCAAGCCCAGCACCAGAGCCCAGCAGCGGAAGCCAGGGCAGCCTTGCACTTTGACACTCCGGCAAAGGTCAAGGTGGCCTAGTCCGGCAAAGTCCCACAGTCCCCTATCTCCACTACCAGAGCAGAGGGCCTTCCGCCCATCAGGTCAGCAGACAGCCGGCGGACATCCGCTGTCAGCGCCCCTGCCAAGCCCAGCACCAGAGCCCAGCAGCGGAAGCCAGGGCAGCCTTGCACTTTGACACTCCGGCAAAGGTCAAGGTGGCCTACTCTGGCAAAGTCCCACAGTCCCCTATCTACGCTACCAGAGCAGAGGGCCTTCCGCCCATCAGCTCAGCAGACAGCCGGCGGACATCCGCTGTCAGCGCCCCTGCCAAGCCCAGCACCAGAGCCCAGCAGCGGAAGCCAGGGCAGCCTTGCACTTTGACAGTCCGGCAAAGGCCAAGGTGGCCTAGTCTGCTAGTCCGGCAAAGTCCCACAGTCCCCTATCTCCACTACCACAGCAGAGGGCCTTCCACCCATCAGTTCAGCAGACAGCCGGCAGACATCCGCTGTCAGCGCCCCTGCCAAGCCCAGCACCAGAGCCCAGCAGCGGAAGCCAGGGCAGCCTTGCACTTTGACACTCCGGCAAAGGTCAAGGTGGCCTACTCCGGCAAAGTCCCACAGTCCCCTATCTACGCTACCAGAGCAGAGGGCCTTCCGCCCATCAGCTCAGCAGACAGCCGGCGGACATCCGCTGTCAGCGCCCCTGCCAAGCCCAGCACCAGAGCCCAGCAGCGGAAGCCAGGGAAGATTTGCACTTTGACAGTCCGGCAAAGGCCAAGGTGGCCTAGTCTGCTAGTCCGGCAAAGTCCCACAGTCCCCTATCTCCACTACCACAGCAGAGGGCCTTCCACCCATCAGTTCAGCAGACAGCCGGCAGACATCCGCTGTCAGCGCCCCTGCCAAGCCCAGCACCAGAGCCCAGCAGCGGAAGCCAGGGCAGCCTTGCACTTTGACACTCCGGCAAAGGTCAAGGTGGCCTTCTCCGGCAAAGTCCCACAGTCCCCTATCTCCGCTACCAGAGCAGAGGGCCTTCCGCCCATCAGCTCAGCAGACAGCCGGCGGACATCCGCTGTCAGCGCCCATGCCAAGCCCAGCACCAGAGCCCAGCAGCGGAAGCCAGGGCAGCCTTGCACTTTGACAGTCCGGCAAAGGTCAAGACCACTTAAAGCCCTATGACTTCGCAGGACTACAATAGCGCAATTCCGGCAAAGTCCAGGATGGGTAACCCCCTAAAAACCAACAAAACATTCCCCTCGAACAACCCCTGCCAGCCCACCAGCCAAACCCAGCCTCAGAGCCCACCAACGGCAGCCAGGGCAGCCTTGCACTTTGATAGTCCGGCAAAGGTCAAGGGCACTTAAGGCCCAAGGACTTTGCAGGACTAAACGTCCGGCAATGTACCAGCCAAGGACTTTCCTGGACTAAAATAGCGCATGTCCGGCAAAGTCCAAGGTTGACAACCCTGGACAAACCCGAGACTTTGCCGGACACTACACTTTAGCTCCGGCAAAGTCCACGTTGGCAACCCATATGTCCGGCAATGTCCGAACCTCTAGAAATAGTCCGGCAATGTACTGGAGGGGTGCGATCAATGGCGCCTTCGTTGTGTGAATGGGGAGAACTTTAATCTTGAGAAGCTCAGCTCAAAAAGAAATTTTCATCTCCCATGTCAGCTCTGCATGGAGTGAGGAAACCTATGACTCTTATTATGTATTTGCTAACAGTTTAGTTCCCCGGTATGGACGAAGTTAAGTCAAATTCATCGAATTTAAGTAGCCTGATATGGCAAGTTTGTCTTTCAGTCATTTGCGGAGTGTCGCCGACAACAATCTTCATTAATTTAATAAGTTTGCCCAATTCTCAGCAATCGTCAATAAAGCTTCATGGAGAATTGCTTCAAGAAGCCCCACCTTTTTTTCCAATAATACCAATGAATTCTACTGCTATCACTGTTGCACGTCGTCTTGAAAACTCCATTGGGGTTGGCATAACCGCACCGATTCCACCACCATCCACTGCAATGCTGTAACTTTTCGCATGACTTTTAATCGTCGATGAAGCTAACCTTTGGCCGGAGAACCTATCAACAGTGCAACTTTTCTCCCATTTGTCATTGTCTGCATCCATTGTGGAAAACTGCATGCCATTTGGAGTGTTAGAAGTATCATTTAGTGACAATGCATCGTTGGCATTTCCAGAAGGCCCAGCAACGTGGAGAATGTAGTTGGTGCTTTCACCGTTTACCTGAATGGTCAAACGCCACTTTTTTCGAGTCGTTTGTAACCAGTGGCGAATACAGAGAGGCTTTTGTTCCAAGGCGGTAAATTGGAGTCAAAAACAAAAATAATAAATATATGCCCGAAAGACACCAAAAATTGTTTTAAAACCACCCAAAATGTCTTTTTTGATTAATTATTGGAAAGCTTGCGAAAAACTTGCAGTTTACGCACGTAGCGAGTTTGCGCACGCACGTGATGATGCTCTTAACTTAGGCACTCAGGTACTTTTCCAAGTGGTTTTACGTCAGATTTCTCAATCTAGGAGTAAGGCTACTGGGAAATAAAAGTATGGGTTCATTGATTTGACTGGCTAATTTCAAAGAATGTTTAGAAACCGAAGTACAATGAATTTGTTGTAAGTTTCGAAGGCCGTGGCTCCGTCATCACACGCTTGCATGTCAAAACGGATTCGATTGAGGTTGCATTTCTTTGTAAGAATGTGAATATTGTCCAGCCCCAGCCAAAAATTTCCGTTTGTCGCCACTTTCCCAAAACCAGCCTTATAAGCTCTCCATTTCTGGGCAAAAGAAACGCTGTCATCCACTCGCCTACCAGCCAAAATGTAAGATATTTTATTGGTTTTAGAGAAAGGCTAACTGCTGTATAAGCGTATATCCATAGTCTTTCATATCACAAACAGTTTCCACCGTCTTTGTATTGCTACCATCGTACAGATACAGCTTATAAACACCATTTATTCTAGCTCCATCTTTGAAGTAGTCATCACAGGTATAGCAGCGATTGATGGAGGTGCCTGCATTCATATTTTACGATGGATACCTTATTGTTTTGTGCTAAAACATTCTATATTAAGAGAGCTTTTGTGAGAGGTTGAAAAGTGGGATGGACAAAAATTTTCACCCCCCAATTTTATATTTTTTATGAAAAGTAGACATGTTTTTAAGACTTTTGGTAGAATAAAAGTGTTCAAAACTCAAAAATCTATTTTTGGCGAATTTTTGAATGTAAGAAAAAGGCCGACTTTTTATTCATCTATAACTCTCGATCTGCTCAACGGATTTTGATGATTTGACAACCAATCGAACCGTCTCAATGAGAAGAATATTTTTTTTGTTCATTTCTTTACGATCATTTCCTGCCTAGTTATTAACAAAAAGCAGTGTTTCAGTTTTTAAAATTTCAAAAAATTTATAATTTCGTTTTAAAAATTTCATTTGCGCCAGACGCGACCCATTTTTTCTGAAATTTCAGGGAATTTTACATGTTTGTACCAATCCATAACTTTGAAAGCCTTGGACCATCAGAGATATTTGAGGTTAAAAACTTGCATTCTCATTTGGCCCTATGTTATAGCATAGGCGAAAAATGAGCAAAAAATTTTTTATCTCTGAAAGCCAATTTTTTGGCTCAATAAATTTCTTTTAACTTGTATCCATCTATTTGTGTGGTTTTTAGCTTCAGTTTTGACCTTTGTGTATGACAATGGTGATATTGTTTTTCCCTATGCTGTAGCATAGGCAGTGTTGTAGCATATGAAAAGTTTCAGTCAAAATTATCGCACTCAAAGGTCAAAACTGAAGCTAAAAACCACACAAATAGATGGATACGGGTTAAAAGAAATTTATTGAGCCAAAAAATTGGCTTTCAGAGACAAAAAATTTTTTGCTCATTTTTTGCCTATGCTATAACATAGGGCCAATATGAGAATGCAAATTTTTAACCTCAAAAATCTCTGATGGTCCAAGGCTTTCAAAGTTATGGATTGGTACAAATATGTAAAATTACCTGAAAATTCAGAAAAAATGGGTCTCGTCTGGCGCAAATGAAATTTTTAAAACGAAATTATAAATTTTTTGAAATTTTGAAAACTGAAAAACTGCTTTTTTGTAAATAACTAGGCAGGAAATGATCGAAAAGAAATGAACAAAAAAACAATATTTTTCTCATTGAGACGGTTCGATTGGTGGTCAAATCATCAAAATCCGTTGAGAAGATCGAGAGTTATAGATGATTAAAAAATCGGCCGTTTTCTTACATTCAAAAATTCGCCAAAAAATCGAATTTTGAGTTTTGAACACTCATAGTTTACCAAAAGTCTTAAAAACATGTCTACTTTTCATAAAAAATATAAAAATGGGGGGTGAAAATTTTTGACCGTCCCTCTATTTCAACAAGGTATTATCGGCTATCGCGAATAGATGCGCGGCCTTTTTCACCTTGTTAAGCAATACAATGAAATAAGTAAATAAAATGATTCTCAAAACAATAAGAAACAGTAACAGTGGTATAGTCTAGTTTTGGTTTCTGAGGCGTTTAAACAATAATAATAAATAATAATTAAAGGTAAAATGAACTTTTTCGAAACTTTTTCGAATTTAAAGGCCCCCATTTTCATGGTTTTTTGGTCATAAATCCAGAACCAATCAAAATGACGCCATGCGCAGAAAAACCCTCCTAGCCACCACCCAGACGGACCTTCATGCAAAATTTGGGCCAATTTCGTTGAAAAACTGTTGAGTCCGGGCTCTGGAACCATATATATATATATATATATATATATATATATATATATATATATATATATATATATATAAGGACAGACGGACGAAAAATGGGGTAACCTGTATAAGCGGGCCTTGGCCGCCCGCCGCTCCGGGCAGGCGGCCGGTGGCCGCGCAAAAATTTGACCTTCTCAGAAAAGCTCTCTTAAGAACGCATTTATAGTTTATTTTTAATGTTTATAGTTTGTTTTTAGCTTGCGCTTAGACACATTCGTCGCATAGTAGATAACGCTATACAATATCATTATCAACCCTTTCAACTATACAACGGGTGTGACAAAGCACAAGCTACAAATAGCATACTAAATGTTATTTGGAGGGGGCAAATTCTTGAGAGGGGCCAATGTCTTGAGAGACGGGGCCAATATCTTGAAGGGAGGAGCGAAATTTGATTAGGGTGGGGCAAATTCTTGGGTCGTGACATCAGCCCAAGCAATACATCATTAGAAGTTTACTGTTAAATTTCCGGCAAACCGTCTTTAACATGTTTGAACTTTAATTTTCTATGAAAGCAAAAACTTTCAGACAACAACCTTCTAGTCGTTCCACGTCGGAATGATTATGTTTGAGCAAGGCTTCTGCTACGGGGCCACAGGCCAAGCTTAAAGCGACGTTGTTATCACATTGGCCATTTCCAAATGTCAGTTTGCAGTTGCTCAAGTTGCTCCAGCGATTCTCACATCTAAACCACTTTCAACTGATGCAAATGGAGCTTTAGTGGGGCAAAAGCACCCAACTCTTATTATTCAGGAAGGTCATTTTTCTTCCTTTTTTACGCTTTTTTGGGGACTCAGTTTATTCTCTGAGACAGAAGGTAAAGTCTATCAGCCTATGACAAACGAAGTATCTTCCAACAATCCTATACCAAACGAAGTATCTTGTTTACCCCTATCTAAAACAGCGTTGTGAGATAAAATATTTTGAAATTATACTTCAATTTACACGCCTTGACGATGCCTATTACTATTACTCCACTTCCACTCGACCTCACTGGTGACTCTCCCGATTTTGTTTCGTCTATTTCACTTTTTTTCACTTTTTTCCCCAAAAACTCCAAAAGTTGCTGTACAAGGCTATATTTGAGCTTGCGCCTCTATTTACATCTCCTGGCCACACATTTTTGTACATTAAGGCCTCGCTATGCTACATCATAGGGACGAGGGTAGCCTCCATATGTTACAGGAGAGACCCCTCTGCTACATCGCAGGGACAGGTAAGCCCCCTAATGCTACATCACAAGGACGAGAGATACCCTTATGCATTAACAAAGGGGTGCGGTAGGGCGTGGAGATTATTTTGGGTCTAGGGCTGAGAAAACCTTGGTTTGGGGTCGAAAATTGAGGTGAAAAGTGGAAAAAAGAAAACGTGAAATAGAAAAAAGGTTGAAAGTATACGTTTTTTTACTCTGCTTCCACTCCACCTCACCAACTCCATAAATAGTTTTTAGCAATTTCAATTCACCCTTAAATTTCTGAAAAAGATTTTTTCTTTTTCCACTTTTCACTTTTTTCAGCTTTTTATCTAACAAGACTGCCTAAAAGCCTTGCTGACTGCCTTAAAAATTGAGGCTCATTATGGGCACGAGTACTCAGCAGGCACATTTGCTGCAGACCACGAACTTTTGGTTAAGCCGAGAAACATTAAAGATATATTTTAAAAATTCATCTGATTTTTTTCCAAATTTTTCGGGCCTGCATGGAATGGATAAAATGATTCTAAAATGGGTTTTCATGAACCAAATTTAATAACCTAAATCTATGTAAAAAAAGTCTAGGTGAGTGATGCTTAATTGGGCTGGCGCGAGGGAGCAAGGCGAACCGTCAGCGCCCAGCCCCTCTTTTCGACCCAGGTGTACGTTTTTGGGGTTATTGCTAGATCTTAAAATTGATAAGGCTCCTGCTCCTCGCAGAAGATTCCAATCGTTCTGATTGTTTTTGCATTGGAAAGAGCATCATCAAATTGTCCAAAACTCGCGAGAAATGGCCCAAAACTTGCAGCAATCATTAGAAAATCACTCAAAACCATTTGTCCGAACTCCTCCTCCTTCTCCTTCTCCTCCGCATCTATTCAATGGACGATAGTAGGTATTCAATCGGCCTGTACTTAAGGCATCAATCGGCAAGGTGCAATGGAAATTCTGTGCAATTAATATGGTCTAAGTCTAAAAACGAAGTAATGCGGCTGTGTGGTCAAGTGGCTTGTCTATTAGACTCGATTCAGAGATGACCAGGTTCAAAGCTTCTTTGAGTCAACTTTTTTTGTTTTATTTTTTTTCTTAAAAGTGGAAGAAATATGTGGTACCATCGGCAGACCAAAACTAATACTCCTTTCTCCCAAAAATCGATTGCCCTGAGAAAGTTTCAAGAAATTTCAAGAAAATTTCAAGAAAATTTCTCAAAAATAATGTTTTGCATTATATTATTCATTTTCGAATTTTGTCTTTTTGTTATATTTTTTAAATAAGTTTATTTTTTATTCTCCTTTGTAATATTTTATAAATAAGTTTATTTTTTATTGTTCATTTTCGAGTTTTTCTTTTTGTTATATTTTTAAAATAAGTTTATTTTTTATTCACTTTTTTATTTATCTAATAAAATCTTAACTAAATATATTACCAACAATATAAAATTTGTATTTGTACACTTTATACTATATTGAAAGTGGAAGAAATATCTGGTACCATCGGCAGGCCAAATGTGGGTCTCTTTTCTCCAAATTTGGAATTGCCTCGAGTAAAAAGTCAAGGAAATACAATTTCTACTAGTGGAATCTGCTGCGTCATCTGCATTTTGTTTTTGGGCGCGCATGGAAAGAGACACTGAACTGCGCGCCAAAAATAAAATGCAACTGACCAAGCAGCAGATTCCACTAGTAGAAATTGTATTTCCTTGACTTTTTACTCGAGGCAATTCCAAATTTGGAGAAAAGAGACCCACATTTGGCCTGCCGATGGTACCAGATATAATACAATATTTGTACGAATACACGATTTTATCCCATTTGAAATGCACATAAATGTTAAATAATGAAAAAATATTTTTGAGAACTCAGTATATTCCAATTGTGTATTTCTTCAAATTTTTAGACTAACTCAATTTGGTCGATATCGAAGTTCTTGGCCCTAGCTTGAAACTCGTTGTTATGCAGCACGACAGCGATGCCCTTACTATGACAAGAGTTGAATGTGATTAGCGGGATGAATCTTTGGGGTGAAAACGTAAATCCGAGTCTATGGCAGACGGCTCTCGCTTCCTTGGCTGTCGTTTGGCGATGCCCATTGCAAACGTAGGTCCACTCTTTCCCATATGACATTCGTACCTTTCATTAACAATCAGTGTCAGCTTCAAAAAAGGCTACTGCTTAATAACTCCAACACAGAAACTTGAACCCGTACTAATATTAAAGAACCATACCTGAAGTAAGCCTGCGAACGTGGTAGAAGCAGTTTCGCCATCAGAATTTACCAGACGTATATCATCGATGCGAAATCGGCCTATTTTCGTCTGAGTTTTAAAAATAAATGTTTTTGAAGTTTACCTTCTGCCAGAGCAAAGGCCAGTAAAAACCAACGCCACATTTCTTTTAGAATTTACTACTGTGCGATGTTAGTTGGTTTTAACATCTAATGCTCAATTGGTTGCGTTTGCTAATGAATCCGGCAAGGAATTTGCATAAGCCTTTCAGCGTTTGCGTTTGACTTCTCAGCTTAGTTTTTTGCTCAGTTTTAATCATTGTGTTTGGGAGTTTGGCAGTTAAAGTAATGATTTTTAGGGCAGGGTGGATAAAATTCAAATGCAAAGCTTGCGAGACAAAGAAAGCTATAAGACCATTGAAGAGAGGTAATCTGGCGCCCAAAGCAGCGTGCGACCAAGGCCCACTTTTAAACTCAGTTGCCCCATTTTTTGGTAGAATATTTCTTATTGACTTTATTAACATTTTTATTTTAAATTTAAACGATCAGTGTCACTTTAGTGTGACGTGGTAAACATACCAAAAACAGAATAGAGCCTAAACCATGACCATGATAATGAGCAGTGCTACAATGGAAAAAAGCACACGAAACGATTTCTATGTTTGGTTTGGTACAAATAACGACCAATGGAAATAATTTGAGAAACGTCTTTCTTCTAGCAATCCTATTATTAGAGCGGCCACAAATAAAGTAATCTTTCCTAAATATTTTTCCCCAAAATCAAGTTCAAAATCAGCATTGATATCTGTTTTCCTACTGCGATATTTTCAATTTCACTTGATTAAAACAAATTGAATTTTTGTTGTGAAAAAACATTGTCAACAGTCAAAAGATAGTATGTCGTCGGCTGCTTCGGTTGCTGCTTCCAATTTAGACTCCTTTCAACCTGATTTCCACCCGCTTTTGCCCCATTAGTTGCATTGAAACCACCCATTATTTTTGCACGCTTTTGCAGGCTTACTTCAGAAACCACGCTTTTGCCCCATTAGTTCCACCCATTATTTGCCCCATTGAAAGCAAATGTTCGGATAATTTATGCTTCAGTGAACATGGCAAATGTCCGGTGCGTCCCCGCATCTGATCTTCATGTTGCCATCGCACTTGATGAATAGGTTACCTTAGCATTTTCAGACAGCTTAAGTGATTGATGCGGCGGGGGAAGGTGATATGCCGGGCTTTTTGCTGTTCATGCTAATAAACTAGGAAGGCTGGATGGGTTGCTGGAGTTGGATGAGTTGTGCCTGCGCTACAGATTAGCATTTTCACAACGGGACTTCTGGTAGCCTGCTTGTGTGAGCAATTTGTAGTTCGATGTACTGATTGGTTGTTGCTGTTGGGCGAAATTAGGCCTGTCAAATCATAAATTTGATAAGATGGGCTAGCGCGAGTGGAGCACGCAGTTTATCTACTAAAATTTGACAGTGAGATTGAATCAATGTAGAACAACACAATGGGAATATTGGGAAAGCCACTAATTGCGAAATATTGGCAAAGCTTGGTCAATATTTTGATGAGCAAGCAAAAGGGTGTAGATTAGTTTAAAAAGCTTAACAGTTAAGAAATGAAAATTTTTTTAAATGCTAAAAATAAATCCTTTATTATCTTTTTTCCACTGATATTACTTCTTTTTTTCTTCATAACTGCAAAGCATAATGGGAATTTGTCTAAAATTGAATATCAATTCTAAGATTGTTTTGAAATTTGAACCAAAAGTTATGGTTCCATCTATTCTTATTCCTGTCAAAGTAGCCCTCATAAAGCAGAAGAAGCACTCAACAAACAGATGCAACCACTGACAAGAAATCAGTCATGAGGCGAAGCTTTTGCGAAAAGGCACGAAAATACAAAAGGGAACGCATAATGCGACTAAAAATCACTCCCATTGCTGGAATTGGAAATACCTAAATCTGGGAAAGGGGGAGAACATGGGCGAGCAGGGACTACTGATTCTGGAGATGCGTGTGGAAGCTATGAAGCTGTGCGATGAAGCCTTCGTTGGGATAGACGTGGAAGCGCTTCTCTCGCAGTCGAGCGTAGGCCTGCTCGTAGCTGAGCTGCTCGTATTTCATGAAGTAGGCGATGCAGAGGCTGGGACTGCGGCTCACCTGCAACTCTACCTTTTCAGCACCTTCACCAGGAGCACCGGACAATGGGAGGTTCAACGCCAGCCATGCAGTAGACGAGGGACTTGCCGCCCTTGCATCGCTGCCGGTGGATGGCGTCGGCGACCTCGTCGAAGTACAGCTCAATCTGGGCTTCCACAGTGTCGTCCACGTTTATGGTGATCACCTCCTCCACACCCGTCCACTCCTGCTCATTGCATTGCCTTGTTTGTTTTTGGAACATTTGATGGTCAAAGTCAAACTGCTGAAATATGTTTGTATTTTTGTTTGCAGGTTTAATTTGACATCGGTGATTTTGTAGATAAAGTGTAAAAATGATTAGTAAAAAACTGGCAGATCAGGTATAGCACTACTTTGGCGGATAAAATCAATGTCAATTGTGCACTAGACTTAACTGAAACTTTGATTTTGCTTTTTGCCTGAATTCGTTAAAAGAGATGAAAAGGGAGATGAAGGGGATGAAAAAACCATTTGCATCGAAGAAGCGTTGATAATACAGGTGATCCCATGGTTTCGCACGAAATCATTGTTTACTTGGCGGCTTCCGGCCAGGAAGAGATAGTCCGTGATTTGACTCATTTCGATTCCTTGCAAACATTCTTTTAGTAAACAGCGAGGCCAAACCAAATCACAAGGATTAATTTCAGCAAATTTATGCCACGCGCTTGCAAACGAAACAGCCATTGAGGAACTTTATTGCAGATGGAAAAATGATCGTTCGTAACAAAACTGCTGCATACAGCTACTTTGCGCGCTTGAAAGTCACCGCCCGGAATGCTAAACAAATGGGTGTCTTCTCACATTTTACTGAAACATCATGCTTCATCGCTTTATATTTATGAATTTGTCTACGCACTTTGAGAAAAGAATTTGATCATAGATGTTTCGAAATGGATTGAAAACCGAAAATGTCAACGAATTGAATTTCAATTGAATTTCACAGCTATCGGCAGCAACTTGTAAAGAAACAGCGCATGCGTCCTCCTCAACCCTTCGAAAGACTGCCTCTGGTTTCGAGGCATGGGCGCTACGGTCCCTACTTTTTGCATGCTAGACTATGCTACGTGGACTCCGTACCTATGCAAAGTGGCCTCTGAAGATCCGAGTGTCCTACTGTCTACGGCAGGTAGGCTTTGGCTGCACAAAATATTGTCACTAGCAGGATATTGTGAAAGAAATTCAAGCTCATACTAGAAACGTCAGATGTTGTGTTCTTTAGGTTTCATTTTATGTCCATTGCATTTTAGTCACCGTGGACATAATTGACTTTTTATGTAGTTTCATTGAGTTTCGAGGAGAAACATGTAGACAACGGGAGTTATTTTTAGCTGTTGATTGAAACATGGATTGAGATGATAGGATGGCTTGGGTTGCTTTGCCTAGAACTCTGTACTTTTACCATTTAGTTTATTTTCTTTTTCCAAACATTTCCCATAAGATACCAACCGTCCACCAGTCCAAAGCCAGCATGATTCAATCTCTGCGCAAACATCTGTACTCCCTTGCTCTTCCTTGCCTGGCCTGCAGCAACACTTCCTCCAAGCCTTGGCCACAGCACCGGGGGTAGAAATGGGAACAGTCTGCTGAGCAGGTCGGGGTAGACAGAGATCGGAGCATCGGCCGTGAGCGCATTTGCTGGGTGACAGGGGCTGAGTGGCCGTGGAGAGAATTTTGAGCCCGTCAAAGTCCCCGCCTGCCGTCAACTGCTCTGGCTGGGCCCCGCTGGCGTTCAGCGACAGAGCGTAGGCTGCCTTCAATTACTTTTACTGAACTTTTTGGAATGTTCAAATTTTTCGAAATTTGAAAAAATATATTTCAGAAATTTATTTTGTGAAAACTAATACCTAGATCTTGAGACATAAAATTTTTGAAAAAACGCACTGATGAATCACCCCCCACACCTCGTCTCTCAAACTCAGCTGAATTTTTTTCAGCTCTTGTCTCAGTTATCGCTGGTAAATTTAAGAGTGAGTAATTAGAGGACATCTTTAGTGGAAAAACCTTTTTGAAAAAGTCAAGCAACACCAAGTCATGGCTGAAATAATGAAAAAAGAGGAACCCAATCACAGCCGTTGTTGGTCCAGTACAGACGCTGGTGCAGGATGGCATGGCCGCGTGGTTTGCACATGGGCGCCCCCGCAAAAACCACCCGGCGATCCGCACCCTCATAGTCGCTGGACTCTATGCGGTCGTTGAACCTTTTCAATTATAAATCTCAAAAAAGTTGTAATCAAATCCAAAAAATAAACACCGATCAGCCCAGTAGAGCCGTTTGGCCTGCAGGTCTAGGGCGAGGCGGTAGAGTGATGTACGAAGCAGAACTCGCCGTCCACTGCCATCCTGGTTCATCCGCTCCAACCGGAAGTAGTCGGCCCAGAAGAGGAGGCTTTCGGAAGGGTCCACGGCCACCGATGTCGGATGGGTTAGCCCGGAGCTGACCAGAGTTCGCCGACTGCTTGGGTCGCTCACGTTCAACACTTCCAGCTTGTCCAGTCCTGCGTCCATGAATGTGACATTTAAAGCGAGCCAAAGTTCAGATAATCTTGGAAGTACAGAAATCTCGGCTGACGCCTAGTTTCCCCCCCTAATCAAAGTTCCCCCCCCCCATGGAGGGTTACCGGCCAACCAAGGGGGGACCCCCCCCATGAAGTTTTCCCCCCTCAAGATTTTACCTACCACACACACCCTGCGCTAAACTTGGTGAAACTAGTCGAAAATAGGTAAAATTGTGTCTGGGGGGGGGGGGGGAACTAGGCGTCGAAATCGACTAGTTCCCCCCCCCCAAGAGTTTTGACGACTATTCCCCCCCCAAGACAAAAATTTCCTTGTTTAGACTGCCGTATCAACTAAGGGCTGCATTGGCGCTGGGGGTGTGGGTATAGGTAAAATCTTGGGGGAGGAACTTTGATTAGGGGGGCAACTTTCGGGGGGGGAGAAACAGCTCGGGGGGGGGATAATCCGATGGGGGGGGGAAACTAGGTGTCAGCCGAAATCTCTACCTAGAGGAAATCGTTCAATAAACCTTTAAAACGTGAACAGTTA